>CM060962.1:316379700-316382200 GCA_030765045.1 Tenodera sinensis
CCTTCCCACATGTTTTGTTGAATATGTGGAGAAAGTCATGAAAATGTAACACATCAAAGTTTGTCTTTTCCTTTTTTCCTTTTCTTTCCCATAAAAAGGGAACGGAATTTCAAAACTGTCCAACAGCGATCAGCTCGTAAAAGAGTTGAGTATCGCTTAAGCTTCCTCCTATTATGACTCAATGACTTATCACCTCGACCGAAAGGTTATGGGCCGGAACATTGCCACGACAGAGCAAAGGACAAGTTAGAAGCACCCTGGCGGAGGCTGCCTTAGGTCTCGGGGCCCCGGAAACCAGTAGGCTCGCCTGCCAATCCGGGGGACAAGATTTCCGGAGCACAATTGTTCCCTCTGCCGTGCTGCTGCCTCGACACTTGCCGACACTTCCAACCCTGGGATGAAGGGTGAAATGAAATTATTAATGTAGCGAAAGGAAATTCGGAGGCTATGGAAACCCTTCGCACCATTCGCCTGGCAATCCGGGGAAACCTCTGGAAAAAAAACAGGTCCGCCACGGGGATTGAACCCGCGACCTCTCGAATGTAGGTCACAGACGTTACCGCTTGAGCCATCCCGCTCGGTTTCCTCCTATTAAGCCTTCTCTTATTACTATTGTACCTACAAGGAAATATGTACAAAGGATCATTTCGATTTATATGTAATACTTGAAGAATACCTAAGCTTTTATTATAACAATTTATGGAAGAATGGGTAGAGAAGGTCAGGTGAATGTAACATTACATTTTAGCACTCACTAGCTGTGCTGTAAATAGTCAGGTATCACTATTTATATTTGATGCGATAATGCTGTAATATTGGAAAGCTTTACAATCGTATCTGGAAGTGCATGTCTGACAAGAGAAACAGGTTTTAATGGTGAAATAAATGAATCAGAAAGCCATGTTGGGAAAGCAGGTGTGTGGAGAGACCCGCATTCACTTTAATTGCTGCAGAAAAAATGAACATAAGATATTGAATATATGTTCTGTTAAAACAAGAAGGTCTTTAAATGATAATGTCAATGCTTGAGTGGTAAAACCACAGCAATGCTGAGAACGTCGGCCGGGCCGGGCCGGGCCGGGCCACCTTAGACAGGTCAAGTGTCCCTGACACACGAGCCTAAGTCTACGTCACATTGTTCATCATTGTTGACCATTTCATTGGTTGTGTAGAAACGAAATACCTACCTACAGTTTCAACTGTATTGGAGAAAGAGGAAGTGAGTGCATACAGACCTTATCGGCTAGAACACCACACCAAGTGTTGACCATTTCATTGGTTGTGTAGAAACGAAATACCTACCTACATGTTTCAACTGTATTGGAGAAAGAGGAAGTGAGTGCATACAGACCTTATCGGCTAGAACACCACACCAAGTGTTGACCATTTCATTGGTTGTGTAGAAGCGAAATACCTACCTACATGTTTCAGCTGTATTGGAGAAAGAGGAAGTGAGTGCTCATCGGCTAGAACACCACACCAAGTGTTGACCATTTCATTGGTTGTGTAGAAACGAAATACCTACCTACATGTTTCAACTGTATTGGAGAAAGAGGAAGTGAGTGCTCATCGGCTAGAACACCACACCAAGTGTTGACCATTTCATTGGTTGTGTAGAAACGAAATACCTACCTACATGTTTCAACTGTATTGGAGAAAGAGGAAGTGAGTGCTCATCGGCTAGAACACCACACCAAGTGTTGACCATTTCATTGGTTGTGTAGAAGCGAAATACCTCCCTACATGTTTCAACTGTATTGGAGAAAGAGGAAGTGAGTGCTCATCGGCTAGAACACCACACCAAGTGTTGACCATTTCATTGGTTGTGTAGAAGCGAAATACCTCCCTACATGTTTCAACTGTATTGGAGAAAGAGGAAGTGAGTGCATACAGACCTTATCGGCTAGAACACCACACCAAGTGTTGACCATTTCATTGGTTGTGTAGAAGCGAAATACCTACCTACATGTTTCAACTGTATTGGAGAAAGAGGAAGTGAGTGCATACAGACCTTATCGGCTAGAACACCACACCAAGTGTTGACCATTTCATTGGTTGTGTAGAAGCGAAATACCTACCTACATGTTTCAGCTGTATTGGAGAAAGAGGAAGTGAGTGCTCATCGGCTAGAACACCACACCAAGTGTTGACCATTTCATTGGTTGTGTAGAAACGATATACCTACCTACATGTTTCAACTGTATTGGAGAAAGAGGAAGTGAGTGCTCATCGGCTAGAACACCACACCAAGTGTTGACCATTTCATTGGTTGTGTAGAAACGAAATACCTACCTACATGTTTCAACTGTATTGGAGAAAGAGGAAGTGAGTGCTCGTCGGCTAGAACACCACACATCTTGAAGGAGTTCAAATCTAAGGGGACAACTTAGCTCATGTTAGGGAAATGTATGTGTGAGAAGATCTTCAGGGGATGCAAATTAAAACCTGAATGGTATTCATTAAATAATAACAATGCACAACTTTATAACAAAAAAGTAAA
>CM060962.1:316387200-316394700 GCA_030765045.1 Tenodera sinensis
GTCTGACAATTGCTTTATACATACTTAAATTAAATAAGGCATGGAGAAATAAGTTAGGATAAAAATATGAGATGTCAAACAAACAAGCCTTACTTATGAGCTGTTTTTGTTTCCAATATCGTTAACTTTCTCCAAATCTATTTTGTGAAATAGGTTCTAGAAATCGGCAAATGTCACATTTGTTGATAAATGCTGATGTTGCCTGCAGTGAAGAAAGGAGCAGTTGTTTTGATGCATTCTGTACCTACACAATATCGGAACTGTTTCCTACGCTACCTACTTGAAAGCTTTGCCTATGTAACAAAACTGCCCAGTGGGAAGCCAGCACAAGCACTGCTGTGTCTGCGGGGGGCAAGGGAGCGGAGGAAGTTCAAGTGGTCAGTGCTGGGGCGCGGCGGGCGGGCGGGCGGGGAAACGACAGGATCGTTGGCACTACTGTATAAACTGCCACAATTATATCGTTATTACAGTCGCTTCTTATCCCTTGGGCATGTTACCAAACAATCATTTTACATTCAAAGTGCTTAACACATAATAACAATGTGTTAATCGGAAGGTAAATACATAGTGTTTAAAACACCAAAAGTGCAGATCTCATTAAAGCACACAATATATAGGTAGCGTTGCCCGTGATTTTACCACTACAACTGTTGCACTTAGGTTGCCATTGTCCAATGGCCTTCTGTTTATACTAGATGCAATAATATTAACCGGGCTTGTGGGCCGTGGTCTATTGGGTTCCTTCTTCTTCCCAAACGTTTCTGTTTGTTTGGAAACATTTCTAAAAGATTACTTACTACTCTTAAACAAAGAACTAATTAAAATTCTTGGGATACTATAAACAACACAACAAAATCTGATGTGTTGCACTCACATGACTTTCTCTACTCTTGTACTAACCATTCTTACAGACTCTTATTCCTATATCTTCTTCATGTTAATACAGATATCTGATTCGTTGCACTCACATGACTTTCTCTACTCTTGTACTAACCATTCTTACAGACTCTTATTCCTATATCTTCTTCATGTTAATTCAGATATCTGATGTGTTACACTCACATGACCTTCTCTACTCTTGTACTAACCATTCTTACAAACCCTTATTACTATATCTTCTTCATGTTAATTCAGATATCTGATGTGTTACACTCACATGACCTTCTCTACTCTTGTACTAACCATTCTTACAAACCCTTATTACTATATCTTCTTCATGGTGATACAGATATCTGATGCGTTGCACTCACATGACTTTCTGTACTCTTGTACTAACCATTCATACAAACTCTTATTACTATATCTTCTTCATGTTAATACAGATATCTGATGTGTTACACTCACATGACTTTCTCTACTCTTGTACTAACCATTCTTACACACTCTTATTCCTATATCTTCTTCATGTTAATGCAGATATCTGATGTGTTACACTCACATGACTTTCTCTACTCTTGTACTAACCATTCTTACAAACTCTTATTACTATATCTTCTTCATGTTAATACAGATATCTGAGGTGTTGCACTCACATGACTTTCTCTACTCTTGTACTAACCATTCTTACAAACTCTCATTACTATATCTTCTTCATGTTAATGCAGATATCTGATGTGTTACACTTACATGACTTTCTCTACTCATGTACTAACCATTCTTACAAACTCTTATCCCTATATCTTCTTCATGTTAGTTGAGATACACATTTGTACACATTATCTTACTGTTTATTTCCTTGTAGGTACAAGGGGAATATGGGAATACAGTAGGCTTTGTGCGATAGTCAAAAATTTTAAAGCTTTGTAATACCGTTCTCTTTGCATGGATAAGATATAAAAAATGAATAACGATGTTCTATTTGACAGAAGTATAACTCTCCAAAACTCACACAAATTACAAGAAATATTTCCGAAATGGTTCACTTTACCAAATATATATTTAGACATAAATTGCGAGTTTTAGCAAGATCTACATTTTTTGTATAGTAAGATTTGGTCAATCTCATACGGTTTACCAGATATGTAAAAGTCATCCAGAGCAAATAGGACTACATGGGCTATAGCCAGAAAATTCAAAATATACATTTCATTTGTCATACAAATATCTTAAGCATATGGCATTTTAATCAAAATCGATAGAGCCATTTTCAAGAAAATCAAAATTTTCTAAACATTATCCAAGTAAGGCGTAGTTTAGGCTAAAGGAATTTTCTTCAAAATCTTCGTCAAAGACAAATGAAATACGATCTTTGGTTTTTAGCCCACTTTTTGTTGTTGAGTTACACTGTTCAGAGACTGACAGACACACACACACACGCACACACACAGGCACACACGCGTTCACACAGGCACACACGCACACGCACACACGCACACGCACACACACAGGCACACACGCACACACAGGCACACACGCGCACACACACGCACACACACAGGCACACACGCACACACACGCACACACAGGCACACACGCACACACGCACGCACACACACGCACACACACAGGCACACACGCACACACACGCACACACAGGCACACACGCACACACACACGCACACACACGCACACACACAGGCACACACGCACACACACACGCACACACAGGCACACACACAGGCACACACACACGCACACACACAGGCACACACGCACACACACACGCACACACACGCACACACACAGGCACACACGCACACACACACGCACACACACAGGCACACACGCACACACACACGCACACACACAGGCACACACACGCACACACACGCACACACAGGCACACACGCACACACACGCACACACACAGGCACACACGCACACACACGCACACACACAGGCACACACGCACACACAGGCACACACGCGCACACACAGGCACACACGCACACACAGGCACACACGCACGCACAGGCACACGCACACACACAGGCACACGCGCACACACAGGCACACTCACACACACAGGCACACACGCACACACAAGCACACACACACGCACAGGCACACGCACACACACAGGCACACACGCGCACACAGGCACACACGCGCACACACAGGCACACACGCACACACAGGCACACACGCACGCACACACACAGGCACACACGCACACACACACGCACGCACACACAGGCACACACGCACACACATACGCACGCACACACACAGGCACACACGCGCACACACACGCACACACACAGGCACACGCGCGCACACACACACAGGCACACACACACCTACAGGCACACACACAGGCACACGCGCGCGCACACACACACGCGCGCACACACACACAGGCACACACACACACAGGCACACACACAGGCACACACGTACACACGCACACACACAGGCACACGCGCGCACACACACACAGGCACACACACATACAGGCACACACGCACACACTCAGGCACACGCGCGCACACACAGGCACACACGCACACACACAGGCACACGCGCGCACACACACACACAGGCACACACACACAGGCACACACGCACACACACAGGCACACAGGCACACACGCACACACACAGGCACACGCGCGCGCACACACACACACACGCACCTTTTTCTAATAAAATGCTTTTTTTCGGATTCAGGGGGTTTCAAAACATATTTCCGGTGAAATCTCGACATCAAATTTTTTGGGTGGAATACAATACTTCCTCTACTTACTATACGTAGTAGAGAAAGTAAAAATGGCTCTTTCTGGATCGTCTTCCGAGATACAAATCACTATTTGATGATCGGCAAACAACGGTGTGTGTAAGTATTTGATTCTTATAAAATGTCTATGTAAATTAATCTGCCATTCTACCATGACTTCATCAATGTATAAATGGCACTTCTGTTTATTGTTGCCTTTTTAAGTTGTGTTGTTTTAAAGCTCATTTCAATAACGATTTTATTTTCTACATATAAACTCTTTATAGCCGTGGTCAAGTGTTGTGGGATGCCTTTATCTAACCATTCACCATGCCAAAGACCTTGACATAGTCTATGAATCCTGTAAATGTTATCTTAAATTCTGTGATTTTCGATTAGTTGTGTCATAGTGCACATACAGTCCGGGTAAGATCTTCCCTTTCTAAAACCATGCTGTATACTTAATATATTATTTTGTATAATGATAATCAGTCTATTTTTACTTTCTCTACTGGTAGGTAGAGGAAGTATTGTGATCAAACCATAAATTCGATGTCAAGATTTCACCGGAAATATATGTTTTGTGATCCCCTGAATAAAAGAAGCATATTTAGAAAAAGGTCCGCGCGCATGTGTGTGTGTGTGTGTGTGTGTGTGTGTGTGTGTGTGTGTGTGTGTGTGTGTGTGTGTTGTCAGTATGTGGACAGCAATACTTAAAACGAAAAGTCGGCAAAAAGCCAAAGTTCGTATTTAAGTTTAATATATTTTAAGGATGCGACACGAAGATTTTGAAGAAAATCCTAAAATACCCTTTAGATGGAAAATATTTAGAACATTTTGATTTTCTTGAAATTGGTTCTGACGACTGATTAAAATGCCAAATGTTTCAGAAATTTGTATCACAAATGAAATGTATAATTGAATTTTCTGGCGATAGCCTATGCATTCCTGTTTACTCTGGATGCTTTTGAATAACTCGCAAACCATGAGATATGGACAAAATCTGACTATACAAAACTGTAGGTATCGCTAAAACACACAACTTATGTCCAAGCAAATTTTCTGTGTAGTGAACCATGTCGGAGGTATTCCATGTTATTTGCGTCAGTTTCGGAAAACTTAAAACTTTGGTGAAATGGAACATCATTGTTCATTTTTTTATATGTTAAGCGTGCAAAGAGAACGGGATCTCAACAATCGCTCAAAGCCTACTGTATTCCCATATTCCCCTAGTACCTACATGGAAAAAACAATAAGATAATTTGTACAAATGTTTATCTCAACTAACACGAAGAAGATATAAGAATAAGAGTTTGTAAGAATGGTTAGTACAAGAGTAGAGAAAGTTATGTGAGTGTAACACATCAGATATCTCAACTAACACGAAGAAGATATAAGAATAAGAGTTTGTAAGAATGGTTAGTACAAGAGTAGAGAAAGGCATGTGAGTGCAACACATCAGATATCTGTATTAACATGAAGAAGATATAGTAATAAGAGTTTGTAAGAATGGTTAGTACAAGAGTAGAGAAAGGCATGTGAGTGTAACACATCAGATATCTGTATTAACATGAAGAAGATATAGTAATAAGAGTTTATAAGAATGGTTAGTACAAGAGTAGAGAAAGGCATGTGAGTGTAACACATCAGATATCTGTATTAACATGAAGAAGATATAGGAATAAGAGTTTGTAAGAATGGTTAGTACAAGAGTAGAGAAAGGCATGTGAGTGTAAGACATCAGATATCTCAACTAACACGAAGAAGATATAAGAATAAGAGTTTGTAAGAATGGTTAGTACAAGAGTAGAGAAAGACATGTGAGTGTAACACATCAGATATCTCAACTAACACGAAGAAGATATAAGAATAAGAGTTTGTAAGAATGGTTAGTACAAGAGTAGAGAAAGGCATGTGAGTGCAACACATCAGATATCTGTATTAACATGAAGAAGATATAGTAATAAGAGTTTATAAGAATGGTTAGTACAAGAGTAGAGAAAGGCATGTGAGTGTAAGACATCAGATATCTCAACTAACACGAAGAAGATATAAGAATAAGAGTTTGTAAGAATGGTTAGTACAAGAGTAGAGAAAGACATGTGAGTGCAACACATCAGATATCTGTATTAACATGAAGAAGATATAGTAATAAGAGTTTGTAAGAATGGTTAGTACAAGAGTAGAGAAAGTCATGTGAGTGTAACACATCAGATATCTGTATTAACATGAAGAAGATATAGTAATAAGAGTTTATAAGAATGGTTAGTACAAGAGTAGAGAAAGTCATGTGAGTGCAACACATCAGATATCTGTATTAACACGAAGAAGATATAGTAATAAGAGTTTGTAAGAATGTTTAGTACAAGAGTAGAGAAAGTCATGTGAGTGTAACACACCAGATATCTGTATTAACATGAGGAAGATATAAGAATAAGAGTTTGTAGGAATGCTTAGTACAAGAGTAGAGAAAGTCATGTGAGTGTAACACACCAGATATCTGTATTAACATGAGGAAGATATAAGAATAAGAGTTTGTAGGAATGCTTAGTACAAGAGTAGAGAAAGTCATGTGAGTACAACACTTCAGATTTTTAATATCGTTGCATACATTTTGTAGCACATATTTAAAAGGCTTTTTGCTCTATAATTAGAACAGCCTTTTCAATTTCCTTTTATGTAAGTGGGCACTATTTTAGCTATTCTGTATTCTTCGGGTATATGAACACATTTATTTATCAAGTTCAACAAACGTACATTTAGAGATATATTTAAAAAGTTCAGCATTAGTATTATCTATTCCAAATGCCCTTTCATTTTGGAGGTGGTTAATAGCAATTGTGGGTTCGTCCATGGTAACTGAGTCCACATATTCATCTATTTGTATTGTTATATCCTCTTCGTTTACTACTAGGGATTTATATTTATAGTGATCAAACCATTTTTCTTCTGAAATAGAATTTAATGTAAGTGAATATTTTATTTCATTATTTAAATATTTCATAATTTTATATGCTTTATTCTGAACATCATGCTGTATGTCGCTTATGTATTTGTCCCAATATTCTCAGTTTCACTGCGGACTATTGCAACTTTGTTTTTATATTCAATCAATGTTTCCGTGGTTTTCTTATTAAGAAAATTTAAATATGCCATTTTATTTTATTTTCTTAATCTTACTAGTTCATCATTCCAAATATTTAATATTTTTTGGTTGTATGATTTCTTTCTGGTTCCTATGGATTCTTTGGCTGCCTTATTTATAATTCATTTTACTTCATTTCACTCTTCATTTATATTTCTACCGATAGGATTTTTGTTCACTTTTTATATAATTTTCTATCGAATCCTGTTGAACGTTTCCTCAGATTGTTCTCTATTGCTATGTTGTTGCTCCATCGTGTTGGAATGACTACTTTAGACACTAATATGAAGTGATCAGTATTCATATCTGGCTCTCTACAAGATCTTGTATCATGGACCAAATTTTGTAATTTCTTATGCACCATCACATACCAATAATACTTCTACTGCTTCTTGCACTACGTGTAAATTTTGAATTTTGCGGAAGAAAGTCTTTGTTACTTTAAGGTTATTATAAGTAAACATATCTATCAGAAGTTTTCCGTTGTTGTTTATAATCTGTTCGCCATTTTGACTGTATGTTCGTTATAACTAGGGCCCGGATTCTTAGTTTTTTAACTATTTTATTCCTTGATAGTTAACTGCAGTGGTTTAATTTAATTATCTGTTTCATGATTATCGAAGCCAAATGCTTGAATCTTATAAAACCTAAAAATGGCTAAACGAGACTTTAAAAACTAAAAGAGGCTAAATGTCCTATT
>CM060962.1:316399700-316419700 GCA_030765045.1 Tenodera sinensis
CCTCATTAAACCCCGGCCAGTTATGTGACTTTGCCCCCCTGGAGCCACTACTCCATCAAGTAAGCTCCTCATTAAACCCCGGCCAGTTATGTGACTTTGTCCACCTGGGGCCACTACTACTCCATCAAGTAGCTCCTCATTAAACCTCGGCCAGTTATGTGACTTTGTCCACCTGGGGCCACTACTTCTCCATCAAGTAGCTCCTCATTAAACTCTGGCCAGTTATGTGACTTTGTCCACCTGGGGCCACTACTTCTCCATCAAGTAGCTCCTCATTAAACCCTGGCCAGTTATGTGACTTTGTCCACCTGGAGCCACTACTTGTCCATCAAGTAGCTCCTCATTAACCCTGGCCAGTTATGTGACTTTGTCCACCTGGGGCCACTACTTCTCCATCAAGTAGCTCCCAATTAAACCCTGGCCAGTTATGTGACTTTGTCCACCTGGGGCCACCACTTCTCCATCAAGTGTCTCCTCATTAAACCCCGGCGAGTTATGTGGCTTTGTCCACCTGGAGCCACGACTTCTCCATCAAGTAGCTCCTCATTAAACCCCGGCCAGTTATGTGACTTTGTCCACCTGGGGTCACTACTTCTCCATCAAGTGACTGCTCATTAAACCCCGGCCAGTTATGTGACTTTGTCCACCTGGAGCCACTACTTCTCCATCAAGAAGCTGCTCGTTAAACCCCGGCCAGTTATGTGACTTTGTCCACCTAGAGCCACTACTTCTCCATCAAGTGTCTCCTCATTAAACCCCGGCCAGTTATGTGACTTTGTCCACCTGGAGCCACTACTTCTCCATCAAGAAGCTGCTCGTTAAACCCCGGCCAGTTATGTGACTTTGTCCACCTGGAGCCATTAATTCTCCATCAAGTAGCTGCTCGTTAAACCCCGGCCAGTTATGTGACTTTGTCCACCTAGAGCCACTACTTCTCCATCAAGTGTCTCCTCATTAAACCCCGGCCAGTTATGTGACTTTGTCCCCCTGGAGCCACTACTTCTCCATCAAGTAGCTTCTCATTAAATCCCGGCCAGTTATGTGACTTTGTCCACCTGGGGCCACTACTTCTCCATCAAGTAAGTTCCTCATTTGGCCCTAGCCGGATCTCCCAGCTGGTACCGGTGGTCGAACCTGGGTCCACCGTGCCATAGTCAACTGCACTGTATAAACATGGGTAGACCGAGAGGAAGATGAACACAACAGTTTTGATAGACGACACCGGAAAAAGCGTAAATGGCGTGAATCCTGTTGATGTTGCTGATGGCGATGAACATATGGCATTTTGAAAACACATTACACAATAGTTCACTGGTCGCTAGTGCTATTCTCCGTTAGTTCACTTTAGCACAGAGAAGTGGTAAAGCGGGTTATGCTAATATGATGTGTAATGTAATGAAGAGGGGCGCCTCAATTTAACAAGGCGGAGCTGGCTTCCGGGGAGTCGGTAACTCAAACCGAGCACCTTCAACACTTACTTAGCTGTTTTCAGGTCCCTAGGACAAAATCCTCACGTGTTGCACTCACATGACTTTCTCTAGCAATTCTTACAAACTCTTATTACTATATCTTCTTCGTGTGAGTTGAAATAAACATTTGTACAAATTATCTTATTGTTTATTTGCTTGTAGGTACAAGGGGAATGTGGCAATACAGTAGACTTTGAGCGACAGTCAAATCTTTTAAAACTTTCAAATTCCTTTCTCTTTGCACGGTTAACACAGTATAAGTTCTCCAAAACTCACACAAATAACAAGGAATATCTTCGAAATGGTTCACTACACACACACACAGGAGAAAAAAAAAAAAAAAAAAAAAAAAAAAAAAAACGTATTTAGACATAAATTGTAGGTCTACATTTTTTGCATAATAAGATTTTGTCTATCTCTTAACGTTTACGAGTTCATCAAAAGTCATTCAGAGCAAACTGGACTACATACGCCATAGCCAGAAAATTCAAAATATGCATTCCATTTGTTATACAAATACGTTAAACATAGTCAAAATCGTTAGAGCCATTTTCAAGAAAATCAAAATTTTCGAAAAATTTTCCATGTAAAGGGTAGTTTAGGGTGGGCTATTTCCTTCAAAATCTTCGTGTCGCATCCTTGGAAAATATTACAATTAAATACCAACTATGGTTCTTAACCGACTTTTCAGTTTTGAGTTATGCTGTCCACAGGCACATATACACACACACGCACACGTGGACCTTTTTCTAAAACTGTATCTTTTTTTGGATTCAAGGGGTCTCAAAACATATATTTCTGGTGAAATCTCGCCATCGAATTTTTGGTGGAATACAATACCTCCTCTACTTGGTAGTAGAGAAAGTAATATATATATATATATATATATAACAGGTGAGTCAGCTGCCCCTTATTCTCGAGTTTTATACAATCCGAATTTTATAGTCCAACATGAAAACATCGACCCCATTTCTAGGTTCTACCCTCGTATTTAACATGGATGTTAAACACTCGATGAAATTAGTACTAATGTAGATGTTATCACATCGCCTTTTAATATATTCGTAATTAGACAGCTGACGTTTGCACTTCTGCAAATGTTCACTGGAACCAGCGAGTATTACATCTTAAACGGAATGTTCCCCTCACACGTTACTAGGTAGCTCAGTTGGAACGGGCGCAAGACTCCGAGGTAATCTGTCTGCTGTGAAGGTGGTTCCAATCACCTACCGTGCAATCCTCACAATTTACAAACTATTATTCTGAAAACTGTTATTATATTCATTTTTATTGTTTTATTTATGTTTTATGACGTTGTTTGATGTTTCTTTATTGGTGAACTACAATTAGGTAGTTGTTTAAACACACCTATAGGAAGGTGCAATTGAAATAAGGACATCTATACACATTTGAACACAGAAAGCAAGGAAATTACATTGTCAGAATTTAACATGGAAGTTAAACTCAATTTTGCACACAATGAATTTTATTATTGTGCTATTAAAAATGCAGACAACCAAAAACGATTTAAATTATAATGTAAGCCCTCAGGAAATTCATAATTACATTATTGTGAATTCGGTTTCCAGGTTTTGATGAACATAAAAAAAAAAAAAAAAAAAAAAAGAAAAAACATCTGATGTGTTGCACTCACATGACTTTCTCTACTTTTGTACTAGCCATTCTTACAAACTCTTATTCCTATGTCTTCTTCATGTTAGTTGAGATAAACATTTGTACAACTTATCTTTTTTCTTATTTCCTTGTAGGTGCAAGGGGAATGTTAGAATTCAGTAGGCTTTGTGCGATAGTCAAATGTTTTAAAGCTTTGAGATTCTGTTGTCTTTGCACACTTAACATATAAAAAATGAACAACGATCATCCATTTCATGTATTTCTAAGTTTTCCGAAACTCACAGACATAACAAGGAATATCTCCGAAATGGTTCACCCTACAGGACAATTTATTGAGACATAAATTGTGTATTTTAGCAAGATCTACATTTTGTGTATAGTATAATTTGGTATATCTCTAACGGTTTACCAGTTATGCAAAAGTCGTCCAGAGTAAATACGACTACAGGGGCTATAGCTAGAAAATTCAAGATATACATTTCATTTGTCATAAAAATGTCTCAAACATATGACATTTTAATCAAAATCAGTAGAGCCACTTTCAAGAAAATCAAAATTTTTGAAAAATTTTCCACGTAAAGGGTAGTTTAGGGTGGGACTATTTTCTTCAAAATCTTCGTGTCGCATCCTTGAAAGACATTAAACTTAAATACCAACTTTGGTTTTTAACTGACTTTTCGTTTTTGAACTATGCTGTTCACAGGCTGACAGACTGACACACAGACACAGACACACACGGACCTTTTTCTAAAAATGCTTTTTTTGGATTCAGGGGGCTTCAAAACATATATTTCCGGTGAAATCTCGACATCGAATTTTTGGGTGGAATACAATACTTCCCCTATTTACCAGTAGAGAAAGTAATATTTACAATGCTTAGACTGGAACCTGTGTCATGGGGAGTTAGCGCAGAGGACCCGTCACAATCCTATTCAGCTATTTCGAGACTTGACTCAAAGCAAGTACCTCGTGCAATAGTAGGACTTGTATGCCTGGCGCTATGCTATTGCCACCTCGCAAGTTTTCGGGCTTGATTTAGCCTTTTAAGACAGTTTTAATCATTTGCTGGGCGATTTAATATTATTACTTAAATGGCAAAAGCTGTTATGCATATTAATTGAGATGCACGAGGCGTAGTTCACGCAAAAATGTAAATAAAATGTTGTTTAATAATATGTCAATTTTGACTGTACGGGTACATGATGGATGAGGCGTCTCTAAATTTTTCCTAATTCTTGGCAGCCAACCCCTGCTCTAAGTACAAGATTCCGCCATTTTATTTTTAGCTGACGTTGTTAGTGTACTCATATGATAGGTCCATTTTGCCGAGTCGTTTACTGAATTACGTTGCTATGTATACTCTAATACTAAGTTTGTGAAATCGGCCGGAAACCGGAATTCGCTCTCAGTAAACGAGTCGTCTGTATTTCAGGTGTACTTTAGCGAGGAGTACGTTCTGTTCCTTAAACCGCTGTTGCTCTCAATTTTGCGCATTCCTCTCTTTAAGAACGTCAAGCAATACATTTCAGTAAGCGCAATACTGGACTAAGGCGCACATGCCGTTAGATGGGTGGCCTACCTTCCAAAAAAATAAGGCGCGGCTGACTCACCTGGTATATATATATAATATGGAGTATGCAGAGATTTCACTAGAAACACTTGTGTTTAGGATCCCTGAATACAAGATAGGCATTGCTAGAGAACTTTCGCGCGCGCGGGAATCTTTTCTTTCTCCTACTTACAGTTTTGAGTCATCTCTTCTCATCTCATCTATTTAAGTAGTATTAACCATCTGCATATATCAATGCCGCATTTACAACGTACTTCGCGAAAGGAGACTTCAATGAGTGGGTAGGAAACACAAGAATAAATGGTAACCGGTTATTTTAAATTATTTCATTCATTCATCCATTCATTCATGTGGTGCCAACCTTTAAACGGAACTTCTATTTAAGGCTTTATAGCTGGTTGAAGTTTGAAGGTGTCAATTGTTAAACAGAGTGGCAGTTCCTTGGGGCGATGTGCAGACAAAGACATAATGGGCAAGCAGATACTCTTGGCCACTGAGCCTCTGCCTTAACTAACCGCCTTTTAAAATCACTTTGCATTATTTAACTGACGTTTCACAGAGAGAGAGAGAAGCTTACATTTGGAGATCGGGCAAGATTACCGACAACCACACATTCTGACCTTGGGTTTTTCACCGTTTTTCCTGTTCGGTAGGTCAATGCTGGGGTAGTTTCCCAGCTACCAGGACTTCCTTTCCATAATTTCTCTGTCATTCTCATGTCTCAGATGATCTTCTAGCTCAAAGGAAACAATGCTCCCCATGAACTCTTAAGGGCTGCTTGGTCGAGGGATATTCATCTCTAGGCAGCTCCAGCAGTCAGACGGGCTTTCGAGCCCGGAACTGTTAGAGACCACCGTGCGTCTCTGCGGTCTTTCTACCTACGACCTGTGGCCTCCTACAGGCTCAATAGATCTAACGGTGCTACGTTGTATAACCTACACGTATGTATATCTATAAAAACTGAAGATAAATGCATTTGCACATAACTTCTGTGCTTTAACGATACATACATATCTTGTATAGTAAGAGTTTCTGGTCTATCTCTTACAGTTTACCAGTTATGCAAGAGCCATCAAAAGCAAAGAGGACTACATGAGCTGTAGCCAGAGAATTCAAAATGCACACTTCATTTGTCATAAAAATATATTAAACATATGGCATTTTGATCAAAATGTTTAGAACCATTTTTGAGAAAATCAATTTTCGAAAAATTTTCCATGTAAGGGGTAGTTTAGTATGGAGGAATTTTCTTCAAAATCTTCGTGCCGCATCCTTGAAAGATATTAAACTTAAATCCCAACTTTGGTTTTTAACAAATTTTTTATTTTTTGAGCTATGCTGTACACACAGACACACATACACACGGATTTTTCCAAAAATGTTTATTTTGGGGTTCAGGGAGCCTCTAAACCTGTTTCCGGTGAAATGTCGTCATCGAAATTTTGGGTCGAGTACGATACTTCTACTACTCACTACACGTAGTACACAAACTAAAAAATCTTATGTCTTGCACTCACATCACTTTCTCCGTATTTCACTGGAAATGAGTGTTTTGAGGTCCCCAGGAGGCAACAAGGTAGCTCTAGAAAAATACAATTGCATGCATCTAAACAGTTTAATTTAAAAAGGAAATTTCGGCTAAAAACAAAAATAAATTAGCCCCACTTTTCAGAAAACTCAACAGATAAACATTTCCATGTAAAGGTTAATTTCGGATGTGTAGAATTTTTAGAAAATCTTTGTATTCATTATCCGAAAATAGAGAATTTAAGCATAAAATTTTGGTACCTAACGAATTTCTTGTCCTTAAGCTGTACCACTTAACAGAAACGATGGACTTTGTTTAAAAACCGTATCTTTTGCATTCAAGGCGTTTCACAAGGCCCAAGGGCAAGCGTGTTGCACAAGGGCAAGCGTGTTGCACAAGGGCAAGCGTGTTGCACAAGGGTAAACGTGTTGCACAAGGGCAAGCGTGTTGCACAAGGGCAAGCGTGTTG
The DNA here is from genome assembly GCA_030765045.1 of Tenodera sinensis. Lineage (NCBI taxonomy): Eukaryota > Metazoa > Arthropoda > Insecta > Mantodea > Mantidae > Tenodera > Tenodera sinensis. The sequence goes on from CM060962.1 coordinate 316,406,372, forward strand.
CACAAGGGTAAACGTGTTGCACAAGGGCAAGCGTGTTGTACAAGGGTAAACGTGTTGCACAAGGGCAAGCGTGTTGCACAAGGGTAAACGTGTTGCACAAGGGTAAACGTGTTGTACAAGGGCAAGCGTGTGGCACAAGGGTAAACGTGTTGCACAAGGGTAAACGTGTTGTACAAGGGCAAGCGTGTTGCACAAGGGTAAACGTGTTGCACAAGGGCAAGCGTGTTGTACAAGGGTAAACGTGTTGCACAAGGGCAAGCGTGTTGCACAAGGGTAAACGTGTTGCACAAGGGTAAACGTGTTGCACAAGGGCAAGCGTGTTGCACAAGGGCAAGCGTGTTGCACAAGGGTAAACGTGTTGCACAAGGGCAAGCGTGTTGTACAAGGGTAAACGTGTTGCACAAGGGCAAGCGTGTTGCACAAGGGTAAACGTGTTGCACAAGGGTAAACGTGTTGTACAAGGGCAAGCGTGTTGCACAAGGGTAAACGTGTTGCACAAGGGTAAACGTGTTGTACAAGGGCAAGCGTGTTGTACAAGGGCAAGCGTGTTGCACAAGGACAAGCGTGTTGCACAAGGGTAAACGTGTTGCACAAGGGTAAACGTGTTGTACAAGGGCAAGCGTGTTGTACAAGGGCAAGCGTGTTGCACAAGGGTAAGCGTGTTGTACAAGGGTAAACGTGTTGTACAAGGGCAAGCGTGTTGTACAAGGGCAGGCGTGTTGTACAAGGGCAAGCGCGTTGCACAAGGGCAAGCGTGTTGTACAAGGGCAAGCGCGTTGCACAAGGGCAAGCGTGTTGTACAAGGGTAAACGTGTTACACAAGGGTAAACGTGTTGCACAAGGGTAAACGTGTTGCACAAGGGTAAACGTGTTGCACAAGGGTAAACGTGTTGCACAAGGGTAAACGTGTTGCACAAGGGTAAACGTGTTGTACAAGGGTAAACGTGTTGTACAAGGGCAAGCGCGTTGCACAAGGACAAGCGCGTTGCACAAGGGTAAACGTGTTGTACAAGGGCAAGCGTGTTGCACAAGGCTAAACGTGTTGCACAAGGGTAAACGTGTTGCACAAGGGTAAACGTGTTGTACAAGGGTAAACGTGTTGTACAAGGACAAGCGCGTTGCACAAGGACAAGCATGTTGCACAAGGGTAAACGTGTTGCACAAGGGTAAACGCGTTGCACAAGGGTAAGCGTGTTGCACAAGGGTAAACGTGTTGCACAAGGGCAAGCGTGTTGCACAAGGGTAAACGTGTTGCACAAGGGTAAACGTGTTGCACAAGGGCAAGCGTGTTGCACAAGGGTAAACGTGTTGCACAAGGGTAAGCGCGTTGCACAAGGGTACACGTGTTGCACAAGGGCAAGTGTGTTGCACAAGGGTAAACGTGTTGCACAAGGGCAAGCGCGTTGCACAAGGGTAAACGTGTTGCACAAGGGCAAGCGTGTTGCACAAGGGTAAACGTGTTGCACAAGGGCAAGCGTGTTGCACAAGGGTAAACGTGTTGCACAAGGGCAAGCGTGTTGCACAAGGGTAAACGTGTTGCACAAGGGCAAGTGTGTTGCACAAGGGTAAACGTGTTGCACAAGGGCAAGCGCGTTGCACAAGGGTAAACGTGTTGCACAAGGGCAAGCGTGTTGCACAAGGGTAAACGTGTTGCACAAGGGCAAGCGCGTTGCACAAGGGTAAACGTGTTGCACAAGGGCAAGCGTGTTGCTCAAGGGTAAACGTGTTGCACAAGGGCAAGCGTGTTGCACAAGGGTAAACGTGTTGCACAAGGGCAAGCGCGTTGCACAAGGACAAGCGCGTTGTACACGGACAAGTGCGTTGCACAAGGACAAGCGCGTTGCACAAGGACAAGCGCGTTGCAAAAGGACAAGTGCGTTGCACAAGGCTAAGCGCGTTGCACAAGGCTAAGCGCGTTGTACAAGGGCAAGCGCGTTGCACACGGCTAAGCGCGTTGCACAAGGACAAGCGCGTTGCACAAGGACAAGCGCGTTGCACAAGGACAAGCGCGTTGTACAAGGCTAAGAGCGTTGCACAAGGACAAGCGCGTTGTACAAGGACAAGTGCGTTCCACAAGAACAAGTGCGTTGCACAAGGCTAAGCGCGTTGTACAAGGACAAGCGCGTTGTACAAGGACAAGCGCGTTGTACAAGGGCAAGCGCGTTGCACAAGGCTAAGCGCGTTGGACCAGGCCAAGCGCGTTGTACAAGGACGCGCGTTGTACAAGGACAAGCGCGTTGTACAAGGACAAGCGCGTTGTACAAGGACGCGCGTTGTACAAGGACAAGCGCGTTGTACAAGGACAAGCATGTTGCACAAGGACGCGCGTTGTACAAGGACAAGCGCGTTGTACAAGGACGCGCGTTGTACAAGGACAAGCATGTTGCCCAAGGACAAGCGCGTTGTACAAGGACAAGCGCGTTGTACAAGGACAAGCATGTTGCACAAGGACAAGCGCGTTGTACAGGGACGCGCGTTGTACAAGGACAAGCGCGTTGTACAAGGACGCGCGTTGTACAAGGGCAAGCGCGTTGTACAAGGACAAGCGCGTTGCACAAGGACAAGCGCGTTGTACAAGGACAAGCGCGTTGTACAAGGACAAGCATGTTGCACAAGGGCAAGCGCGTTGTACAAGGACAAGCATGTTGCACAAGGACAAGTGCGTTGAACCAGGACAAGCATGTTGCTCAAGGACAAGCGCGTTGTACAAGGGCAAGCGCGTTGTACAAGGACAAGCATGTTGCGCAAGGGCAAGCGCGTTGCACAAGGTCAAGCGCGTTGCACAAGCGCAATGCTAACTTTACAAAAGTTGAGTTCTGGAAGCATGTACTTCAAATACTGGCACCCAATCCACATACGGCTCGCACTGGAAGCCAATATGTATTTCAAGATCTGATATATTGCACTCACATGACTTTCTCTGCTCTTAAACTAACCGTAGTTACAAACTTTTATTCCGATATCTTCTTCGTGTTAGTTCAAATTAGCTATTGTACAAATGGTGTTGCAAGTATTGTATTCCACCCTAAAATTGGATAGCGAGAGAACGGAAATATGTTTTGGGACCCCCTGAATCCAAGAAGCATTTTTAGAAAAAGGTCCGTGTGTGTGTCTGTGTGTCTGTCTGTCAGTCTGTGGACAACATAACTCAAAAACCAAAAGTCGGTTAAAAACCAAGTTTGGTATTTAAGTTTAATGTCCTTCAAGGGTGCTACACGGAGATTTTGAAGAAAATAGCCCCACCCTAAACTACCCTTTACATGGAAAATTTTTCGAAAATTTTGATTTTCTTGAAAATGGCTCTTAGGATTTTGATTAAAATACCACATGTATGAGATATTTTGATGACAAATGAAATGTATATCTTGAAATTTCTGGCTATAGCCCCTGCAGTCGTATTTACTCTGGACGACTTTTGCATAACTTGTAAACCGTTAGAGATAGACCAAATCATACTACACGAAAAATGTAGATCTTATTAAAGTACACAATTTATGTCTCAATAAATTTTCTTGTAGGGTGAACCATTTCGGAGATATTCCTTATTATGTGTGTGAGTTTCGGAAATCTTAGAACTTTCGTGAAAAGAATTATCGTTGTTCATTTTTCTATATGTTAAGTGGGCAAAGGCAACAGAATCCCAAAACTTTAAAACATTTGACTATCGCACAAAGCCTACTGTATTCTAATATTCCCCTTGTACCTACAAGGAAATAAGCAATAAGATAGGTTATACAAATGTTTATCTTAAGACAAAAAACATATAGGAATAAGAGTTTGTAAGAATGGTTAGTACAAGAGTAGAGAAAGTCATGTGAGTGCAACACATCAGATTTTTGAGTTATGCTGTCCATAGACTGACGGACTGACACACACATAGACTGACACACACACAGACACATACACGGACCTTTTTCTAAAAATGCTTTTTTTGGATTCAGGGGGCCTCAAAACATGTATTTCCGGTGAAATCTCGACATCGAAGTTTTGGGTGGAATACAATACTTCCCCTACTTACCAGTAGAGAAAGTAATAAGCAATAAGATAATTTGTACAAATGTTTATCTCAACTAACACGAAGAAGATATAGGAATAAGAGTTGTAAGAATGGTTAGTTGAAGAGTAGAGAAAGTCATGTGAGTGCAACACATCAGATTTTTTCCTTGGGAATGTTAGAGTACAGTAGGCTTTGTGCGATAGTCAAATGTTTGAGATTCTGCTGTCTTTGCACACTTAACATATAAAAAAGCCTGATGTGCTGCACTCACATGACTTTCTCTACTCTTGTGCTAACCATTCTTACAAAATGTATTACTATATCTCGTTTGTGTTAGTTGGGATAACCATTTGTACAAATTATCTTGCTCTTTATTTCCTTGTAGGTGTAAAAGGAATATTAAAATACAGAAGGCTTTGTGCGACAGTCAAATGTTTTTGACCTTTGAGATTCCGTTCTCTTTGCACGATTAACATATAACAAAATGAACAACGTTGTTGCATTTCGCTAAAGTTCTAAGTTTTCCGAAACTCACACACATAACAAGGAATATCTCCGAAATGGTTCACCCTACAAGAAAATTTTTTGAGACATAAATTGTGTATTTTAGCAAGATGTACATTTTTGTATAGTATAATTTGGTCTATCTCTAACGGTTTACCAGTTATGCAAAAGTCGTCCAGAGTAAATACGACTACAGGGGCTATAGCCAGAAAATTCAAGATATACATTTCATTTTTTATAAAAATATCTCAAACATATGACATTTAAATCAAAATCGTTAGAGCCATTTTCAAGAAAATCAAAAGTTTCGAAAAAATTTCCCTGTAAAGGGTAGTTTAGGGTGGGGCTATTTTCTTCAAAATCTTCGTGTGCTATCCTTGAAAGACATTACATTTTTTTAACCCACTTTTCGTTTTTGAGTTATGGTGTCCACAGACTGACAGACTGGCCCACTGACAGACTGACACACAGACACACACACGGACGTTTTTCTAAAAATTCTTTTTTTTGGATTCAGAGGGTCTCAAAACATATATTTCTGGTGAAATCTCGACATCGAATTTTTGGGTGGAATACAATACTTCCCCTACTTACCAGTAGAGAAAGTAAAAATGAACAGCGATGACGCATTTCACGAAAGTTCTAAGTTTTCCGAAACTCACATAACAAGGAATGTCTCCGAAATGGTTAACCGTAAAAGAAAATTTATTGAGACATAAATTGTGTATTTTAGCAAGATCTACATTTTGTGTATAGTATAATTTGTTCTATCTCTAACGGTTTGCCAGTTATGCAAAACTCATCCAGAGTAAATATGGCTACAGGGGCAATAGCCAGGAAATCCAAGATATACTTTTCATTTGTCATAAAAATATCTCAAACATGTAACATTTTAATCAAAATCGTTAGAGCCATTTTCAAGAAAATTAAAATTTTCAAAAAATTTTCCATGTAAAGGGTAGTTTAGTGTGGGGCTATTTTCTTCAAAATCTTCGTGTCGTATCCTTGAAAGACATTTAACTTAAATACCAACTTTGGTTTTTAACCGACTTTTCGTTTTTGAGTTATACTGTCCATAGACTGACAGACTGACACACAGACTGACAGACTGACACACAGACACACACAGGGACCTTTTTCTAAAAATGCTTTTTTTTATTCAGGAGGCCTCAAAACATATATTTCCGGTGAAATCTTGACATCGAATTTTTGGGTGGAATACAATTTCCGCTACTAACCAGTAGAGAAAGTAAAAAATGTGGAACTGGTTAAAGTGCTAAAGTTACGTCAGATGTATCTAGTTATTTCTCTATTTTATTTTCGATCTATTTTGAGTAAAAAGCAAATTGTGAGCTGGTACTGTAATATGGTCGTGGCAATAGGTCATGGCTAACTAAAGTTTCCAGTCATTCAAGGCTAAGGTTGTACTAGCAAGGGACATTCACCAAAATGTTACCTATACTTCCTTCAGATTTCCGCGAATACCTTTGGTGCATTTTATGAATATACCTACTTGCAAATTTATGGTTCTAAGGAATAAATGGCATGATACAGCATAAGAGTACGACGGTATTTAATTGAATCGCCATGCATTGTTGCTTTCAGATATTCTTGTCTGGAGTTTTGTCAACATCACGTTATGACAAGCGACGTAAATCAAGGAGAAGAGGGGGAGTGAAGAATTCGACTTTCGCCTGTTTAACCTTTGTACCTCTACCTACTCTCTCCTGAAGGAAACCAGGCGAGAGTACGCAAGTATATTAATACACAATTCCAGTGAAGGATTGTTTATGATGTAAACGTTTTTAATTGTAAATCTTTGCTTTAACGCTACAGAACTGATATTTGTTGAAGTCTTCATGAGATTTCAAATAACACATGGAAACGTAGTACACAGAACTCCAAACAAAATCTCACTGCACCTCGTGTCTACGTCACATTGTTTATCGTTATACGAAACCTTGACCATTTCATTGGTTACTTTAGGCCACGGCGCAAGGATATGTAACTCCTTTTGTTTAATAACCTTAACCAACAACCAAAACAAAGGATACAAAATGGTGTACAAACGAAATACATATTTATGCTTTCGACAGTATTGGCTAAAAGAGAAAGAAGTAGTGAGTGCATTCAGTTTGTTACATAGACCTATTATCATGATTGGTAGCAACACCATATCGACTAGAGAAAGACACGCCTTTCAAGGGATTAACATCTAAGGGGAAAATCTGATGAGCGCTCATGTTAGCGAAATTCATAATCTTTATGTGCGAGAATTATTTCAGGGAATGCAAGTTAAAGCTTGAATAGTATTCATTAAATACATAGCAAGGGAGAACTTTATAAGAAAGAAGTAAACGGAACTGTATTTTCACAGTAATGTCAGTGTTTGTTGGCGCATAGAAACAACATTAAATAACTAAATACATACATAACTAAGCAAATAAATAAAGCAGCATGTTTACCCTCTAAGTCAGGCATCGGCAAGCATGTACTCAATGAGGCCTCGCAACTATGACGTGTCAGGGGCAGCGCTTACTCTGTCTCCCCCTCCCTCGCAGCCTTAACTGACACTGCATACACACCGATCACGGGCGGACTGTCCTGTCGTATTTACCTGCACTTCTAAACATGTCTGTCAAAGTGTAATTAGATAAACTTCTTTATTTACAACTTTGAAGGATATTAGTTTATTTAACTTAGTCTTAGTATATTCATAGAATTAGAGTGCATCTAATTATTCCTGGTCTGTTAAATTTGATGTCTAGAATAGCACTTTGTTGATTTCTTCTCTCATCATGTAAGGAACGTAATGTGTTTGTTGTGCTCTAAAGTTCAAAAAGGCACTCATCTATGGAACATCAAGCGGCATTATGATACATGTCATAAGATCACCATACAATTACAGACAAGCATGTATTCATAAATTTACACCACGATTTAAAGTAGCATAACACTGACGTAGTGTCCTTTATTCATTTTATATTTTTTCAGGTCTAGATTGGACTAACCAACTGCAACAGCTCCAAGAGCAATATTCAGATAATACACCTAATATTAATTCAAATATTATAACCGATAGACAACTTCACGCCAGCTATGCTGTTGCTTTGGAGATTGCTCATTCACTGAGGTGTTTTAGTGATGGAGATTTGATAAAAAATGTGCGAGTAAAGTTGCCAACACAATTTGCCCTGAATAATATGATATTTTTAGTAATATTGCATTATCACCACGAACCATACAGAGAAGGATATATAAAATAGCAGAAATAACCGAAAAAATACTACAAACCGAGGTCCATGAATTTATAGCCGTTTCTCTCGCGTTGGATGAAAGCACTGACAACGTTGGCACAGCACAATTGGTAATTTTCACTCGTGGAGTTACTAACAACCTCTCGATACAAGAATATATGCTTCAAGTCATTCCACTTACAACAGGGACAGAATTATTTCAAGCATTTAAGAAATGTGTAGAAGAAAAGAAACTGAATCCAAAAAAATCTTGTATCGCGATTAACAGATGTTAATTTGCGTGCATACTGAGAGTGGCTACTTGTGATATATCACTAGATTAACTTGGTACATTGCAAATAGAAGTGAATTGAAATATATCGCTCAAATATCTAGGCCTATCTAAAGTATCGTAGACCAAAATAGCTGGATTCAAGTATATGTACTATTCCTTATTGTACTCTGTAGCGAGCGAGTCCACCACTGACTCTGAACGAAGGTCAATGCCATCCCCTGTTCTACATTACGTCATGTGTATTGCGGGTTACATGTTGATACCTCATTGAGTACATGTTTGCCAATGCCTGCTCTAAGTGGTTAGTTCACCTTTACTAAACTATTGCGGAGCATAGGAATACAACGGGAATATAGATAAAAATATAACAATTTTTTGCCATATGTTTGCCATATTAATGTAAACCATATACATAAATATATTTGGTATATCTAGCTCCTAAACATGACTAGTAATTTATTAAAAAAATGCGTAATTTAGTCATAGAGTTCTTTGTCACTAATATATCACATAAATCACTGTATACATAGTTCTATTTAATATTGCTGCTTCGATTTGATTTCAATTAGCGGATTTCAGCATCTAAGTAAACTCATCAACATACATAATATATGACAGGTGTTGTGTGTGTATGTCTGTATGTATGTGTGTGTTTGTGTGTGTGTGTGTGTGTGTGTGTGTGTGTGTGTGTGTGTCACAGAGAGAGACACAGAGACAAAGAGAGATCCTAGACATGTATCACTGGATCGTTTTCAGTCAAAGCAATTACATCAACCTCCCCTCTTTCCCCCCTTATTGCTATGTCATCAAGCCACCACACTCTGTAATAAGTAAGTTGAAGAACACGCCTCAAAAGAGCCTAGGAAGCGATACAAAATCTGCCGAAGATTCTCTTTGGCGGTGTTTGTACATGAAATATCGGTGGATCCTGTTTTGATTTCTTTAATCTCCTTTCTACAGTCTTCAAATTATGGGAATATTATATAGTCTGTAGTTATCTTTTTTAACTGAAAGAAGCTTTGAAATGGTCGAATAATTTTAGCTAACAATGGGCCAAACTGTTGAATCCGATGCCATACTCCCAGGCCACTAAGTTAAACGTTTTGAAAATAGCACACACGTAGTCTGTAATTTTCGAGGAAAATAATATTCTTAGTTGTACTTCTAAAAGTTGGTTGCCTAATTTCTCATGTTGCGCTGAACACATTTATAATTATTTAGCATAGGTTGGCAATCAATGGAAAACAACACGGAGAGGGAAAAGGACTTGTATTTTGTCTGTCAGCTGCGTGTTTTGTTTTTGCTCTTACCTCATTCAGATATAGATGGCTTTGTTTTCACTCATTCTTCATTATGTATACACACATACCTTACATTATATAATTATATAATTACATGCAGATTGGGAAAAAATGGTATATGGTAAACACACAAAGAATGCAAAGAACCCCTAATATAGGGCTGCCAGCTTTCTAATACAAAAACCCGGACATATAGATTATTGAAATCTAATATAATACACTAAAACTGACACCCGCAAGAGCAGATTGTAAGTTTGATTTTCTAAACTGTCGTCAGATTCAGGATGATGAGAAAAACCTTTTTCTTCAGTGTTTACAAAGCACGAGGTTTGTGACACAGTTGGCAGGATGCCTCCCAACTGACAATCAGTGAAGCTGAAAATAGATAAAAACAGTGCCATTGTCAAGTTAGTTAAGCGTCAATGCAGTTAGAACTAGATCAAAACAGTGACAGTGTGAACTTGGTTAAGTCTCTGTTTAGTTGGACCTAGACCTGTACAGTGACAGTGTGAACTTGGTTAAGTCTCAGTTTAGTTGGAACTAGATGACAGCAGTGTCAGTGTGACCTTGGTTAAGTCTCAGTTTAGTTGGACCTAGACCTGTACAGTGTCAGTGTGAACTTGCTTAAGTCTCAGTTTAGTTGGAATTAGACCACAGCAGTGTCAGTGTGACCTTGGTTAAGTCTCAGTTTAGTTGGACCTAGACCTGTACAGTGACAGTGTGACCTTGGTTAAGTCTCAGTGTAGTTGGAACTAGATGACAGCAGTGTCAGTGTGAACTTGGTTAAGTCTCAGTTTAGTTGGAACTAGATGACAGCAGTGTCAGTGTGACCTTGGTTAAGTCTCTGTTTAGTTGGAACTAGGTGACAGCAGTGTCAGTGTGAACTTGGTTAAGTCTCTGTTTAGTTGGACCTAGACCTGTACAGTGACAGTGTGAACTTGGTTAAGTCTCAGTTTAGTTGGAACTAGAACACAGGAGTGTCAGTGTGACCTTGGTTAAGTCTCAGTTTAGTTGGAACTAGATGACAGCAGTGTCAGTGTGAACTTGGTTAAGTCTCTGTTTAGTTGGACCTAGACCTGTACAGTGACAGTGTGAACTTGGTTAAGTCTCTGTTTAGTTGGACCTAGACCTGTACAGTGACAGTGTGAACTTGGTTAAGTCTCAGTGTAGTTGGAACTAGATGACAGCAGTGTCAGTGTGAACTTGGTTAAGTCTCAGTTTAGTTGGAACTAGATGACAGCAGTGTCAGTGTGAACTTGGTTAAGTCTCTGTTTAGTTGGACCTAGACCTGTACAGTGTCAGTGTGAACTTGGTTAAGTCTCTGTTTAGTTGGACCTAGACCTGTACAGTGTCAGTGTGAACTTGGTTAAGTCTCTGTTTAGTTGGACCTAGACCTGTACAGTGTCAATGTGAACTTGGTTAAATCTCAGTTTAGTTGGAACTAGACCAAAACAGTGACAGTGTGAACTTGGTTAAATCTCAGTTTAGTTGGAACTAGACCAAAACAGTGACAGTGTGAACTTGGTTAAATCTCAGTTTAGTTGGAACTAGACCAAAACAGTGACAGTGTGAACTTGGTTAAATCTCAGTTTAGTTGGAACTAGATCACAGCAGTGTCAGTGTGAACTTGGTTAAGTCTCAGTTTAGTTGGAACTAGATCAGCAGTGACAGTGTGAATTTGGTTAAGTCTCAGTTTAGTTGGAACTAGATGGCAGCAGTGTCAGTGTGAAAGTGGTAAAGCGGACCAAAGGCTCAACACATTAAATAGCTGTTTACAGGTGATAAACTTAAAAATACAAGAGTACAAGCCTATACGAGTATTTTCCAAAAAGGAACACTCTAAAAGATAGCGTCGTGTCTGATCGTCTAATCATAGTGTTAACAATGAGGGGTGGGTTCCCACGGTCACCCAACACCACCGCCACCCTTAAAGACAAAACCCTGCACTTCCTGCTGAGTAGAGGATCTGTTGTTATACATCCACAAGTGGACCAAGCCCTTGAGTCAGTGGCGGTCAAATGGCACCTCACTGGTCGTCTCTTACATTTATATTACTTTCTTCTACAAGCGTCTGACTTAAGGGGGATATAGGAAAAGTGGTTCGCTACATTCTGACGTTTAAATTCTACACTCTTTGCTGACATCACGGGACACAAACGAATAGCGACTGCACTTTAAATCATTAACTGTTGAGCAATGTAAATCAATAAGTAACTCGGAAATGGCTGGTGTCAAGACAATATTGTTTGAAATAAGTTGCCTGTTTTAAACAGATCTACTCTTTGTGTCAATACGTCTATATCAGCTATACCGATAACTCAGAAAGGAACTTTACAATAAATACTTACAATTCAGTGTTTTCCAAGTATCAGAGACTAATGCATTTATCCCAGACTATTCTTAAATTGGAAGATTATTTTTTTTAAATTTTCGATTTTTTGAAAATGTATAACGATTTTGATTAAAATTGCATAGGTTTAATGTCGGTGTGGGTGGCTCAGCTAGACGCTGGCCTACTGATTCCCAGGTTGAGGGTTCAAATCGGGCCCAGACCGGTGTGCTTAAAAACGACAGCTCCATGTCAGTACATTTACTGGAATGTAAAAGAACTCCTGCGGGACAAACTTGCGGTACACCGGCGAAGCTGATATGATCCTGGTAGCGTCTTTAAACAACAAAATAATATTAACTTAATTTTCATATCTTTAGTGTACATTTATGTCCTGAATGAAATGTAGATGTCGAATTTTGTGGGAATAGAGTGTAGAGGGGATTTTGTATAACTGACAAATGTAGGGCGGATAAGTGTGCAAAAACTCCACAGGTTTAGGGCACTTGGGTTCTACTGTTGCTCTCTGGCATGGACACAGCTGCAGGCGTCTACTGATGCGCATGTATATACGACGGCTGCGCGGTACTGGTTACATCATTCAAGTAACCTGTATCGTATGTGACTGCACACGGTTCCGCGCTCTAGTAAATCTATAACAGATGCAGAAGAAACGTACCATAGACAAACTGTAGATTGGTTTAAGATTAATTTATTATAACTTTTGTTGTGACGTCAGACATTTGGGAGTTATCCATTGTTATAGATTTGCATTTCTCAATACTTTTGTAGATTTTAAAGTGCTGTCGCTATATAGGTGTTGAGTGCATACCGACGCAGTTATTGTTGATTCCCTTTCCTCTAACCTGTCTATCATCTCCATTCACCTGAAATACCTACACAAAAACATTTCCTAACAAGATATATAAAAATGTCAATAGTGTGCAGAGAAAGCCATATGAGCGTATGTATCGGATTTTTATTTTCCCTACTACGCACACACAGTAGGAGAGGAAACATTGTATTCCGCCCAAAAATTCGATATCGAGATTTCACCGAAAATACATATTTCGAGACTTTATAAATAAAAAAAGGCATTTGAGAAAAAATGTTCTTGTGTAAGTGTATGTGTACTTTGTGAAACATTTTTGAACATTTTGAGTTGCTCAGAAATGGCCCTAATGGTTTTGAGTATCTTAGCACATGTTTACGATATTTTCATATACTATTCATTCCGAATGGCTGTAAACTGTAAGATATAGATAAAATATTACTGTAAAAAGGAATGCAGATCTCGATAAAGCATGCACTTTGTGTGCGTGTGTGCGTGTGTGAGTGTGTGTGTGCGTGCGTGTGTGCGTGTGTGTGAGTGTGTGTGCGTGTGTGTGCGTGTGTGTGTGCGTGTGTGTGCGTGTGTGCGTGTGTGTGCGTGTGTGTGTGAGTGTGTGAGTGTGTGTGTGCGTGTGTGTGTGCGTGTGTGCGTGTGTGTGCGTGTGTGCGTGTGTGTGAGTGTGTGTATGTGTGTGCGTGTGTGTGCGTGTGTATGTGTGTGCGTGTGTGTGCGTGTGTGTGTGAGTGCGTGTGTGCGTGTGCGTGTGTGTGCGTGTGTGTGCGTGTGTGTGTGCGTGTGTGTGCGTGTGTGTGCGTGTGTGTGCGTGTGTGTGCGT
>CM060962.1:316422200-316489700 GCA_030765045.1 Tenodera sinensis
TACTTTGTGGAATCACTGCATGTAGAATTTGCAGGGACGAGTAACGCCACTGCTTCACCTCGCCCTTCCCCATTATTTCTGCCACTTTAACAATGTAGGTATATACATATGTACACAGTTGAGTTCAAACAAAACACACACAATAAGGAAATCATAACACAAGACACAAAGGCGAACGAAGGAACGAACGAACGAACTGGACACTGAACGGTTCTCGGTGGTGAGATAGTGTCTCAAGAGGAGCTTGTATGCGGGTCAACGTATACCCTCATGCCCCAGTTATTAAACACTCGTGTTTCACATCCACTTCTCAATAGCCCCACTATTAGCTTGCTCTTGTACAAAAGTGAGGAGCTGCTACCTACATATCGAGCAAACAATAATAACAGCGATTTCGTGTCGCGCGAAGCGACACAATTTTTACTGCTCTATTTACACACGCAAGGAGTCGCACGAGGTTTAGGTCGGGGGACCATCAATTGTTGCTACTAATAATTCAGTCCTCAAACACACTTTAAATTATTGTTATTGCAAGATTGGTCGTATCAGCTATAGTTGAAAAACATGATGTGTTGCACTCACATGACTTTCTCTACTCTTGTACTAACCATTCCTACAAACTCTTATTCCTATATCTTCTTCATGTTAATACAGATATCTGATGTGTTGCACTCACATGACTTTCTCTACTCTTGTACTAACCATTCTTACAAACTCTTATTACTATATCTTCTTCATATTAATACAGATATCTGATGTGTTACACTCACATGACTTTCTCTACTCTTGTACTAACCATTCTTACAAACTCTTATTACTATATCTTCTTCATGTTAATACAGATATCTGATGTGTTACACTCACATGACTTTCTCTACTCTTGTACTAACCATTCTTACAAACTCTTATTCCTATATCTTCATGTTAATACAGATATCTGATGTGTTGCACTCACATGACTTTCTCTACTCTTGTACTAACCATACCTACAAACTCTTATTACTATATCTTCTTCATGTTAATACAGATATCTGATGTGTTACACTCACATGACTTTCTCTACTCATGTACTAACCATACCTACAAACTCTTATTACTATATCTTCTTCATGTTAATACAGATATCTGATGTGTTGCACTCACATGACTTTCTCCACTCTTGTACTAACCATTCTTACAAACTCTTATTACTATATCTTCTTCATGTTAATACAGATATCTGATGTGTTACACTCACATAACTTTCTCTACTCTTGTACTAACCATACCTACAAACTCTTATTACTATATCTTCTTCACGTTAATACAGATATCTGATGTGTTGCACTCACATGACTTTCTCTACTCTTGTACTAACCATACCTACAAACTCTTATTACTATATCTTCTTCATGTTAATACAGATATCTGATGTGTTACACTCACATGACTTTCTCTACTCTTGTACTAACCATTCTTACAAACCCTTATTACTATATCTTCTTCATGTTAATACAGATATCTGATGTGTTACACTCACATGACTTTCTCTACTCATGTACTAACCATACTTACAAACTCTTATTACTATATCTTCTTCATGTTAATACAGATATCTGATGTGTTACACTCACATGACTTTCTCTACTCTTGTACTAACCATTCTTACAAACTCTTAGTCCTATATCTTCTTCATGTTAATACAGATATCTGATGTGTTGCACTCACATGACTTTCTCTACTCTTGTACTAACCATACCTACAAACTCTTATTACTATATCTTCTTCATGTTAATACAGATATCTGATGTGTTACACTCACATGACTTTCTCTACTCTTGTACTAACCATTCTTACAAACCCTTATTACTATATCTTCTTCATGTTAATACAGATATCTGATGTGTTACACTCACATGACTTTCTCTACTCATGTACTAACCATACTTACAAACTCTTATTACTATATCTTCTTCATGTTAATACAGATATCTGATGTGTTACACTCACATGACTTTCTCTACTCTTGTACTAACCATTCTTACAAACTCTTAGTCCTATATCTTCTTCATGTTAATACAGATATCTGATGTGTTGCACTCACATGACTTTCTCTACTCTTGTACTAACCATTCTTACAAACTCTTATTTCTATATCTTCTTCATGTTAATACAGATATCTGATGTGTTGCACTCACATGACTTTCTCTACTCTTGTACTAACCATACTTACAAACCCTTATTACTATATCTTCTTCATGTTAATACAGATATCTGATGTGTTGCACTCACATGACTTTCTCTACTCTTGTACTAACCATACCTACAAACTCTTATTACTATATCCTCTTCATGTTAATACAGATATCTGATGTGTTGCACTCACATGACTTTCTCTACTCTTGTACTAACCATACCTACAAACTCTTATTACTATATCTTCTTCATGTTAATAGAGATATCTGATGTGTTGCACTCACATGACTTTCTCTACTCTTGTACTAACCATACTTACAAACCCTTATTACTATATCTTCTTCATGTTAATACAGATATCTGATGTGTTGCACTCACATGACTTTCTCCACTCTTGTACTAACCATTCTTACAAACTCTTATTACTATATCTTCTTCATGTTAATACAGATATCTGATGTGTTACACTCACATAACTTTCTCTACTCTTGTACTAACCATACCTACAAACTCTTATTACTATATCTTCTTCACGTTAATACAGATATCTGATGTGTTGCACTCACATGACTTTCTCTACTCTTGTACTAACCATACCTACAAACTCTTATTACTATATCTTCTTCATGTTAATACAGATATCTGATGTGTTACACTCACATGACTTTCTCTACTCTTGTACTAACCATTCTTACAAACTCTTATTACTATATCTTCCTCATGTTAATACAGATATCTGATGTGTTGCACTCACATGACTTTCTCTACTCTTGTACTAACCATACTTACAAACCCTTATTACTATATTTTCTTCATGTTAATACAGATATCTGATGTGTTGCACTCACATGACTTTCTCTACTCTTGTACTAAGCATTCTTACAAACTCTTATTACTATATCTTCTTCATGTTAATACAGATGTCTGATGTGTTGCACTCACATGACTTTCTCTACTCTTGTACTAACCATTCTTACAAACTCTTATTACTATATCTTCTTCATGTTAATACAGATATCTGATGTGTTGCACTCACATGACTTTCTCTACTCTTGTACTAACCATACCTACAAACTCTTATTACTATATCTTCTTCATGTTAATACAGATATCTGATGTGTTACACTCACATGACTTTCTCTACTCTTGTACTAACCATTCTTACAAACTCTTATTACTATATCTTCTTCATGTTAATACAGATATCTGATGTGTTGCACTCACATGACTTTCTCTACTCTTGTACTAACCATACTTACAAACCCTTATTACTAGATTTTCTTCATGTTAATACATATATCTGATGTGTTGCACTCACATGACTTTCTCTACTCTTGTACTAACCATTCTTACAAACTCTTATTACTATATCTTCTTCATGTTAATACAGATATCTGATGTGTTGCACTCACATGACTTTCTCTACTCTTGTACTAACCACACTTACAAACTCTTATTACTATATCTTCTTCATGTTAATAGAGATATCTGATGTGTTGCACTCACATGACTTTCTCTACTCTTGTACTAACCATACTTACAAACCCTTATTACTATATCTTCGTCATGTTAATACAGATATCTGATATGTTGCACTCACATGACTTTCTCTACTCTTGTACTAAGCATTCTTACAAACTCTTATTACTACATCTTCTTCATGTTAATACAGATATCTGATGTGTTACATTCACATGACTTTCTCTACTCTTGTACTAACCATTCTTACAAACTCTTATTACTATATCTTCTTCATGTTAATACAGATATCTGATGTGTTGCACTCACATGACTTTCTCTACTCTTGTACTAACCATTGTTACAAACTCTTATTACTATATCTTCTTCATGTTAATACAGATATCTGATGTGTTGCACTCACATGACTTTCTCTACTCTTGTACTAACCATTCTTACAAACTCTTACTCCTATATATTATATATCCTATATAATTACAACCCCGACTTTCCTCGTCTTCCATTATTCTTCGTTAATCATTCATCCCGTTGGTTCTTTCACGATCGCAAGTGCCATCGAAGGCGTTAACTGCAGCTTGGCAGGGATGATGATGATATGCGCACGGAAACTCTTCCCATCGCTCGTTGTTCGTGTGTTCAGGGGGCGAAATATGGGGCATTGGATTCTGCCGGGATATCCCCCCCCCCCGGGAGGACAGGGAAAACCTAAAGACCTCTAGGAGTCGTCAAATCTGGTAAACCTTAGGGATCTCTGTCAAGTCTGTACCGGTAGTGTGGTTATTGCTGCCCGGTGTCTCCCCTCACCTCATCCTTGCTCCGGGGGTGCCCCCATGGGGGATAGGTGGAATTAAGTATGACTTCAGTGCCGAACCCCCTGCGTAACCTTCCTATTCCTATTCACCCCGTAGGCAGCAAATTTATATTGGTAGACAGGGTTTACCTGGAAATGAATTCCTGCGTAGGAATTCTAAATGTTGTATGTAAAAATCAGCAGTAAGACGTAGAAAACACACGACAGCGCAAAGAAAGATGTTCAATTACTGATCTAAGCATCAGAGAAAATAAATTACTTTCTTTTTAAAATTTACGACAGAAAATAGCGTTCGGTCGTTATAAACTACTCAAGCTCACACGATATCTTCCGTGTTCGCATGCTTACTTGTAAACAACGGTTTTACATCGTAAATATCTGCTACATGTGTTTTATTTTTACTAACCGTCCTGGCAAACATTTCCATTACCAGTTCTCAAAGCACTCTACACTGCACAGGGAGAGAGAGGGACAACAGACAGACAGACAGACAGACAGACAAGGGAGGTGGAGTGAATAAAAAGAGGAGGGAGTCAGTGGGGGAGAGCGAAAGCGACACAGAGGGACTCGGAGAAAATGCTAAGAAAGGAAGGTAAAAAGAGACATTCAGAAAGACAGAAAAAGGAGTGGAGAGAATGCCAAAGACGGGAGGTATAACAGTCAGCACAAGAGAATGAGAGAGACGTAACAAGGGAGATGCAAAGAATTATCAGAAAAGGTAGATACAATGAGCGTGAGCAAGAGAAAGAGCGAGATAGAGAAGAGTGATGGAGAGATTGCAAAGAAACAGTGCGAGATAGCGAGGAAGATAGATAAGGGGGCTGGAGAAAAGGGAAGGAGATGGAGACAGAAGGAAAGAAACAGTGCGAGATAGCGAGGAAGATAGATAAGGGGGCTGGAGAAAAGGGAAGGAGATGGAGACAGAAGGAAAGAAACAGTGCGAGATAGCGAGGAAGATAGATAAGGGGGCTGGAGAAAAGGGAAGGAGATGGAGACAGAAGGAAAGAAACAGTGCGAGATAGCGAGGAAGATAGATAAGGGGGCTGGAGAAAAGGGAAGGAGATGGAGACAGAAGGAAAGAAACAGTGCGAGATAGCGAGGAAGATAGATAAGGGGGCTGGAGAAAACGGAAGGAGATGGAGACAGAAGGAAAGAAACAGTGCGAGATAGCCAGGAAGATAGATAAGGGGGCTGGAGAAAAGGGAAGGAGATGGAGACAGAAGGAAAGAAACAGTGCGAGATAGCGAGGAAGATAGATAAGGGGGCTGGAGAAAAGGGAAGGAGATGGAGACAGAAGGAAAGAAACAGTGCGAGATAGCGAGGAAGATAGATAAGGGGGCTGGAGAAAAGGGAAGGAGATGGAGACAGAAGGAAAGAAACAGTGACACAGATCGATAAAGAAGATAGAGGGAACAGAAGGAGGTGGAGGAAGAAAGGAACAGTGAGAGAGATAGACATGGAAGATGGAACAGGAGACGGTAGTGGAAGAAAGAAACACTAAAAGACATGCATAAGCAAGACTGAGAGAACGGAAGGAGTGGGACGAAGAAAGGAACAGTGGGCGATATGGATAAGCAAGATGGAGAGAACCGAAAGAGAAGGAAGAAGAAAGAAGCAGTAAGAGAGGTGGTGAAAGAAATTGGAGAGAAGAGAAGGAGTGGCAAAGGAACAGATAGATAAGCAAGATGGACAGAACGGAACAAGGTGGAGGAAAGTGAGGGAGATAGATAAGGAAGATGCAGATAATGGCATCAGGTGGAGAAAAGTGAGGGAGATAGATAAGGAAGATGCAGGGAACAGCAACAGGTGGAGGAAAGTGAGGGAGATAGATAAGGAAGATGCAGAGAACGGCATCAGGTGGAGGAAAGTGAGGGAGATAGATAAGGAAGATGCAGAGAACGGCATCAGGTGGAGGAAAGTGAGGGAGATAGATAAGGAAGATGCAGAGAACGGCATCAGGTGGAGGAAAGTGAGGGAGATAGATAAGGAAGATGCAGAGAACGGCATCAGGTGGAGGAAAGTGAGGGAGATAGATAAGGAAGATGCAGAGAATGGCATCAGGTGGAGGACAGTGAGGGAGATAGATAAGGAAGATGCAGGGAACGGCATCAGGTGGAGGAAAGTGAGGGAGATAGATAAGGAAGATGCAGAGAACCGCATCAGGTGGAGGAAAGTGAGGGAGATAGATAAGAAAGATGCAGAGAACGACATCAGGTGGAGGAAAGTGAGGGAGATAGATAAGGAAGATGCAGGGAACGGCATCAGGTGGAGGAAAGTGAGGGAGATAGATAAGGAAGATGCAGCGAACAGCATCAGGTGGAGGAAAGTGAGGGAGATAGATAAGGAAGATGCAGGGAATGGCATCAGGTGGAGGAAAGTGAGGGAGATAGATAAGGAAGATGCAGGGAACGAAATAGGTGGAGGAAAGTGAGGGAGATAGATAAGGAAGATGCAGAGAATGACATCAGTTGGAGGAAAGTGAGGGAGATAGATAAGGAAGATGCAGAGAATGGCATCAGGTGGAGGAAAGTAAGGGAGATAGATAAGGAAGATGCAGGGAACGACATCAGGTGGAGGAAAGTAAGGGAGATAGATAAGGAAGATGCAGAGAATGGCATCAGGTGGAGGAAAGTGAGGGAGATAGATAAGGAAGATGCAAAGAACGACATCAGGTGGAGGAAAGTGAGGGAGATAGATAAGGAAGATGCAGAGAACGACATCAGGTGGAGGAAAGTGAGGGAGATAGATAAGGAAGATGCAGAGAATGGCATCAGGTGGAGGAAAGTGAGGGAGATAGATAAGGAAGATGCAGAGAATGGCATCAGGTGGAGGAAAGTGAGGGAGATAGATAAGGAAGATGCAGGGAACAGCAACAGGTGGAGGAAAGTGAGGGAGATAGATAAGGAAGATGCAGAGAACGGCATCAGTTGGAGGAAAGTGAGGGAGATAGATAAGGAAGATGCAGAGAACGGCATCAGGTGGAGGAAAGTGAGGGAGATAGATAAGGAAAATGCAGAGAACGGCATCAGGTGGAGGAAAGTGAGGGAGATAGATAAGGAAGATGCAGAGAACGGCATCAGGTGGAGGAAAGTGAGGGAGATAGATAAGGAAGATGCAGAAAATGGCATCAGGTGGAGGAAACTGAGGGAGATAGATAAGGAAGATGCAGGGAACGGCATCAGGTGGAGGAAAGTGAGGGAGATAGATAAGGAAGATGCAGAGAATGGCATCAGGTGGAGGAAAGTGAGGGAGATAGATAAGGAAGATGCAGATAACGACATCAGGTGGAGGAAAGTGAGGGAGATAGATAAGGAAGATGCAGAGAATGACATCAGGTGGAGGAAAGTGAGGGAGATAGATAAGGAAGATGCAGATAATGGCATCAGTTGGAGGAAAGTGAGGGAGATAGATAAGGAAGATGCAGATAATGGCATCAGGTGGAGGAAAGTGAGGGAGATAGATAAGGAAGATGCAGATAATGGCATCAGGTGGAGGAAAGTGAGGGAGATAGATAAGGAAGATGCAGGGAACGACATCAGGTGGAGGAAAGTGAAGGAGATAGATAAGGAAGATGCAGAGAACGACATCAGGTGGAGGAAAGTGAGGGAGATAGATAAGGAAGATGCAGAGAACGACATCAGGTGGAGGAAAAGTGAGGGAGATAGATAAGGACGATGCAGAGAACGACATCAGGTGGAGGAAAGTGAGGGAGATAGATAAGGAAGATGCAGAGAATGGCATCAGGTGGAGGAAAGTGAGGGAGATAGATAAGGAAGATGCAGAGAACGACATCAGGTGGAGGAAAGTGAGGGAGATAGATAAGGAAGATGCAGAGAACGACATCAGGTGGAGGAAAGTGAGGGAGATAGATAAGGAAGATGCAGAGAATGGCATCAGGTGGAGGAAAGTGAGGGAGATAGATAAGGAAGATGCAGAGAATGGCATCAGGTGGAGGAAAGTGAGGGAGATAGATAAGGAAGATGCAGGGAACGGCATCAGGTGGAGGAAAGTGAGGGAGATAGATAAGGAAGATGCAGAGAACCGCATCAGGTGGAGGAAAGTGAGGGAGATAGATAAGAAAGATGCAGAGAACGACATCAGGTGGAGGAAAGTGAGGGAGATAGATAAGGAAGATGCAGGGAACGGCATCAGGTGGAGGAAAGTGAGGGAGATAGATAAGGAAGATGCAGCGAACAGCATCAGGTGGAGGAAAGTGAGGGAGATAGATAAGGAAGATGCAGGGAATGGCATCAGGTGGAGGAAAGTGAGGGAGATAGATAAGGAAGATGCAGGGAACGACATCAGGTGGAGGAAAGTGAGGGAGGTAGATAAGGAAGATGCAGAGAATGACATCAGTTGGAGGAAAGTGAGGGAGATAGATAAGGAAGATGCAGAGAATGGCATCAGGTGGAGGAAAGTAAGGGAGATAGATAAGGAAGATGCAGGGAACGACATCAGGTGGAGGAAAGTAAGGGAGATAGATAAGGAAGATGCAGAGAATGGCATCAGGTGGAGGAAAGTGAGGGAGATAGATAAGGAAGATGCAAAGAACGACATCAGGTGGAGGAAAGTGAGGGAGATAGATAAGGAAGATGCAGAGAACATCAGGTGGAGGAAAGTGAGGGAGATAGATAAGGAAGATGCAGAGAATGGCATCAGGTGGAGGAAAGTGAGGGAGATAGATAAGGAAGATGCAGAGAACGACATCAGGTGGAGGAAAGTGAGGGAGATAGATAAGGAAGATGCAGAGAATGGCATCAGGTGGAGGAAAGTGAGGGAGATAGATAAGGAAGATGCAGAGAATGGCATCAGGTGGAGGAAAGTGAGGGAGATAGATAAGGAAGATGCAGGGAATGGCATCAGGTGGAGGAAAGTGAGGGAGATAGATAAGGAAGATGCAGAGAATGGCATCAGGTGGAGGAAAGTGAGGGAGATAGATAAGGAAGATGCAGGGAATGGCATCAGGTGGAGGAAAGTGAGGGAGATAGATAAGGAAGATGCAGGGAATGGCATCAGGTGGAGGAAAGTGAGGGAGATAGATAAGGAAGATGCAGCGAACAGCATCAGGTGGAGGAAAGTGAGGGAGATAGATAAGGAAGATGCAGGGAATGGCATCAGGTGGAGGAAAGTGAGGGAGATAGATAAGGAAGATGCAGGGAACGAAATAGGTGGAGGAAAGTGAGGGAGATAGATAAGGAAGATGCAGAGAATGACATCAGTTGGAGGAAAGTGAGGGAGATAGATAAGGAAGATGCAGAGAATGGCATCAGGTGGAGGAAAGTAAGGGAGATAGATAAGGAAGATGCAGGGAACGACATCAGGTGGAGGAAAGTAAGGGAGATAGATAAGGAAGATGCAGAGAATGGCATCAGGTGGAGGAAAGTGAGGGAGATAGATAAGGACGATGCAAAGAACGACATCAGGTGGAGGAAAGTGAGGGAGATAGATAAGGAAGATGCAGAGAACGACATCAGGTGGAGGAAAGTGAGGGAGATAGATAAGGAAGATGCAGAGAATGGCATCAGGTGGAGGAAAGTGAGGGAGATAGATAAGGAAGATGCAGAGAATGGCATCAGGTGGAGGAAAGTGAGGGAGATAGATAAGGAAGATGCAGGGAACAGCAACAGGTGGAGGAAAGTGAGGGAGATAGATAAGGAAGATGCAGATAATGGCATCAGGTGGAGGAAAGTGAGGGAGATAGATAAGGAAGATGCAGGGAACGGCATCAGGTGGAGGAAAGTGAGGGAGATAGATAAGGAAGATGCAGATAACGACATCAGGTGGAGGAAAGTGAGGGAGATAGATAAGGAAGATGCAGGGAATGGCATCAGGTGGAGGAAAGTGAGGGAGATAGATAAGGAAGATGCAGAGAACGACATCAGGTGGAGGAAAGTGAGGGAGATAGATAAGGAAGATGCAGAGAATGACATCAGGTGGAGGAAAGTGAGGGAGATAGATAAGGAAGATGCAGAGAATGGCATCAGGTGGAGGAAAGTGAGGGAGATAGATAAGGAAGATGCAGAGAATGGCATCAGGTGGAGGAAAGTGAGGGAGATAGATAAGGAAGATGCAGATAATGGCATCAGGTGGAGGAAAGTGAGGGAGATAGATAAGGAAGATGCAGAGAACGACATCAGGTGGAGGAAAGTGAGGGAGATAGATAAGGAAGATGCAGATAACGACATCTGGTGGAGGAAAGTGAGGGAGATAGATAAGGAAGATGCAGATAACGACATCAGGTGGAGGAAAGTGAGGGAGATAGATAAGGAAGATGCAGAAAACGACATCAGGTGGAGGAAAGTGAGGGAGATAGATAAGGAAGATGCAGAGAACGACATCAGGTGGAGGAAAGTGAGGGAGATAGATAAGGAAGATGCAGATAACGACATCAGGTGGAGGAAAGTGAGGGAGATAGATAAGGAAGATGCAGAGAACGACATCAGGTGGAGGAAAGTGAGGGAGATAGATAAGGAAGATGCAGAGAATGGCATCAGGTGGAGGAAAGTGAGGGAGATAGATAAGGAAGATGCAGAGAATGGCATCAGGTGGAGGAAAGTGAGGGAGATAGATAAGGAAGATGCAGGGAACAGCAACAGGTGGAGGAAAGTGAGGGAGATAGATAAGGAAGATGCAGATAATGGCATCAGGTGGAGGAAAGTGAGGGAGATAGATAAGGAAGATGCAGGGAACGGCATCAGGTGGAGGAAAGTGAGGGAGATAGATAAGGAAGATGCAGATAACGACATCAGGTGGAGGAAAGTGAGGGAGATAGATAAGGAAGATGCAGGGAATGGCATCAGGTGGAGGAAAGTGAGGGAGATAGATAAGGAAGATGCAGAGAACGACATCAGGTGGAGGAAAGTGAGGGAGATAGATAAGGAAGATGCAGAGAATGACATCAGGTGGAGGAAAGTGAGGGAGATAGATAAGGAAGATGCAGAGAATGGCATCAGGTGGAGGAAAGTGAGGGAGATAGATAAGGAAGATGCAGAGAATGGCATCAGGTGGAGGAAAGTGAGGGAGATAGATAAGGAAGATGCAGATAATGGCATCAGGTGGAGGAAAGTGAGGGAGATAGATAAGGAAGATGCAGAGAACGACATCAGGTGGAGGAAAGTGAGGGAGATAGATAAGGAAGATGCAGATAACGACATCTGGTGGAGGAAAGTGAGGGAGATAGATAAGGAAGATGCAGATAACGACATCAGGTGGAGGAAAGTGAGGGAGATAGATAAGGAAGATGCAGAAAACGACATCAGGTGGAGGAAAGTGAGGGAGATAGATAAGGAAGATGCAGAGAACGACATCAGGTGGAGGAAAGTGAGGGAGATAGATAAGGAAGATGCAGATAACGACATCAGGTGGAGGAAAGTGAGGGAGATAGATAAGGAAGATGCAGAGAACGACATCAGTTTGAGGAAAGTGAGGGAGATAGATAAGCAAGATGCAGAGAACGACATCAGGTGGAGGAAAGTGAGGGAGATAGATAAGGAAGATGCAGAGAATGGCATCAGGTGGAGGAAAGTGAGGGAGATAGATAAGGAAGATGCAGAGAACGACATCAGGTGGAGGAAAGTGAGGGAGATAGATAAGGAAGATGCAGAGAATGACATCAGGTGGAGGAAAGTGAGGGAGATAGATAAGGAAGATGCAGAGAATGGCATCAGGTGGAGGAAAGTGAGGGAGATAGATAAGGAAGATGCAGAGAATGGCATCAGGTGGAGGAAAGTGAGGGAGATAGATAAGGAAGATGCAGAGAATGGCATCAGGTGGAGGAAAGTGAGGGAGATAGATAAGGAAGATGCAGATAATGGCATCAGGTGGAGGAAAGTGAGGGAGATAGATAAGGAAGATGCAGGGAATGGCATCAGGTGGAGGAAAGTGAGGGAGATAGATAAGGAAGATGCAGATAACGACATCAGGTGGAGGAAAGTGAGGGAGATAGATAAGGAAGATGCAGATAACGACATCTGGTGGAGGAAAGTGAGGGAGATAGATAAGGAAGATGCAGGGAATGGCATCAGGTGGAGGAAAGTGAGGGAGATAGATAAGGAAGATGCAGATAACGACATCAGGTGGAGGAAAGTGAGGGAGATAGATAAGGAAGATGCAGAGAACGACATCAGGTGGAGGAAAGTGAGGGAGATAGATAAGGAAGATGCAGATAACGACATCAGGTGGAGGAAAGTGAGGGAGATAGATAAGGAAGATGCAGAGAATGGCATCAGGTGGAGGAAAGTGAGGGAGATAGATATGGAAGATGCAGATAACGACATCAGGTGGAGGAAAGTGAGGGAGATAGATAAGGAAGATGCAGAGAACGACATCAGGTGGAGGAAAGTGAGGGAGATAGATAAGGAAGATGCAGATAACGACATCAGGTGGAGGAAAGTGAGGGAGATAGATAAGGAAGATGCAGGGAATGGCATCAGGTGGAGGAAAGTGAGGGAGATAGATAAGGAAGATGCAGAGAACGACATCAGGTGGAGGAAAGTGAGGGAGATAGATAAGGAAGATGCAGATAACGACATCTGGTGGAGGAAAGTGAGGGAGATAGATAAGGAAGATGCAGATAACGACATCAGGTGGAGGAAAGTGAGGGAGATAGATAAGGAAGATGCAGAGAATGGCATCAGGTGGAGGAAAGTGAGGGAGATAAATAAGGAAGATGCAGAGAATGGCATCAGGTGGAGGAAAGTGAGGGAGATAGATAAGGAAGATGCAGAGAATGGCATCAGGTGGAGGAAAGTGAGGGAGATAGATAAGGAAGATGCAGAGAATGGCATCAGGTGCCTACCTACTTAACTACTTATTTATTTGTTACTTAGTTTATTTTTTATTCCTTATTATACCCTAAGCGTTTGAATTAACTCTAAGTCTATTAACACATATTTTATATGTCTGCAAAGATGAACAAGGTATTAGACAATTGCAACCCAATCGTCCAACCGTGTACAATGCCGGATATTTCATCCAGTTAAGTATAATATCGGCTCACGGATTTCTAATGTTAGCAGTTTTTTATACGATTATTTACCATGTCGTGCTAAAGAAATTGATTACGCATAAATACAAAGGGCATTGCTTCATTACATACACAGCTGTAGTTTACTTGATAAATTAGAATTAAAGAAACAGTATTGATTGTCACTTTTTGAACTCCATCTTCTGCTTGTTGAACTGTTAAATCAAAGCAATGTGGTTTTTGAGGCTACCTTACATGCTCAAGCGTGGCGCCATTTCTAGCTATAAAAAACGGTACACATGGGCGGTTCTTGCTCTCAATCATTCATTTTAAGTATAACTACCTCACAAACACGCAAGTGTTGACGACAATAAATTATTCATCGTGCTAGCTTATTGCGATTCTGTCTCGCGCCGTTATTACTACAGTCGATTGATGGCCGTTCGAGTTGGAATCGATTATGTACAAGTTGAAACCCACTAGGCTTGCTTAGTTATTCATTCTGCCAAGTGTCGGTATTGCCTTCTCTCATTTCCTTACTCTAATTCATTTTCCTTGTGTCTATGGATTACACTTTCTTTCTCTTCTGCCTTAAGTAGCAAACCGTCTTCCTGCCCCTGCCTAATTTTGTTGCGTGTCGGCGTTTAGCCACGACGCTCACTTCTTTTCCAACCTCAATTGTTTTCTTTCTCTACTACATGTGGTAAACACGGGACGTACTGTATTTGACCCAAGAATTTTGACGTCGAGATTTCACCGGAAATATGTTTTAAGGTCCCCTAAATCCAGAAAAAAGGTGCGTCTTTGTGTGTCCATGTGTCTGTCAGTCTGTGAACAGCATAACTCAGAAACGAAAAGTCAGTTAAAAACCAAAGTTGGTATTTAAGTTTAATGTCTTTCAAGGATGTGACACGAAGATTTTGAAGTAAATAGCCACACCCTAAACTACCCTTTACATGGAAGATTTTTCGAAAATTTTGATTTTCTTGAAAATGGCTCTAACGATTTTGATTAAAATGCCATATGTTTGAGATATTTTTATGACCAATGAAATGTATAACTTGAATTTTATGGCTATTGCCCCTGTAGTAATATTTACTCTGGATGAATTTTGTATAACTGGGAAACCGTTAGAGATAGACCAAATCGTAATATACAAAAATGTAGACCTTGCTAAAATACACAATTTATGTCTCAATAAATTTTCTTGTAGGGTGAACCATTTCGGAGATATTCCTAGTTATGTGTGTGAGTTTCGGAAAACTGTATTCACTTTCGTGAAATGGGTCATCGCTGTTCATTTTTTTATATGTTAAGTGTGCAAAGACAACAGAATCTCAAACATTTGACTATCGCACAAAGCCTACTGTATTCTAACATTCCCCTTGCAACATAAAGGAAATAAGCAATAAGATAATTTGTACAAATGTTTATCTCAACTAACAAGAAAGAAGATACAGGAATAAGAGTTTGTAAGAATGGTTAGTTCAAGAGTAGAGAAAGTCATGTGAGTGCAACACATCAAATTTTTTTATATGTTACCCGTACAGATAGAACGGAATTTCAAAGCTTTAAAATATTTGACTATCGCACAAAGCCTACTGTATTCTAATATTCCTCTTGTACCTACAAGGAAATGAGCAATAAGATAATTTGTACAAATGTTTATCTCAACTAACGTGAAGAAGATATAGTAATAAGGGTTTGTAAGAATGGTTAGTACAAGAGTAGAGAAAGTCATGTGAGTGCAACACATCAGATATCTGTATTAACATGAAGAAGATATAGTAATAAGAGTTTGTAAGAATGATTAGTACAAGAGTAGAGAAGGTCATGTGAGTGCAACACATCAGATATCTGTATTAACATGAAGAAGATATAGTAATAAGAGTTTGTAAGAATGATTAGTACAAGAGTAGAGAAGGTCATGTGAGTGCAACACATCAGATATCTGTATTAAAATGAAGAAGATATAGTAATAAGAGTTTGTAAGAATGGTTAGTACAAGAGTAGAGAAAGTCATGTGAGTGCAACACATCAGATATCTGTATTAACATGAAGAAGATATAGGAATAAGAGTTTGTAAGAATGGTTAGTACAAGAGTAGAGAAAGTCATGTGAGTGCAACACATCAGATATCTGTATTAACATGAAGAAGATATAGGAATAAGAGTTTGTAAGAATGGTTAGTACAAGAGTAGAGAAAGTCATGTGAGTGCAACACATCAGATATGTGTATTAACATGAAGAAGATATAGTAATAAGAGTTTGTAAGAATGATTAGTACAAGAGTAGAGAAGGTCATGTGAGTGCAACACATCAGATATCTGTATTAACATGAAGAAGATATAGTAATAAGAGTTTGTAAGAATGATTAGTACAAGAGTAGAGAAGGTCATGTGAGTGGAACATATCAGATTTATCTTATTGTTCTACTATTTAACTTCAGTTGTCAAATTGTCAGCCTTTCGTTTCAAACATACAAGAAGTAGTGTTAACTGGTATAGGGTTTCCTCTTTGGCTTTTTGTACATTAGGTCACACACATATTTACACTTTCATTCATTCTTCCGGGCACCTGCACCTGCACCTATTTTGATTCTCTGGACATAAAATCTACAAAGTTTGTAGTAAAATGTTTCTATCCAGGTTTTAGTTCAAATGCAACATTTTCCACATCTAGCACAGTCGGCTGGAAAACAAACTAAAACTGATCTGATATGTTGCAATAACTTATTGTATTGTGTAACAGCGATGTCCACCATTTGCTAAAGAGGGGAGGTTGGTTTTAATTCCTTCCGCTACTTTGCCTCCCTTTAACCCCCAGACGTGTATTGTGTTGCAGTGGCGGGTTGGTTACATGTACCTTGCGTTTGATTTACGAAAGGACTTTCAAATCTTATGTGATAAACATGTGCTCATTAGTGACTTGTGTGGTAGTGCTTACGTTTAAGAAGTATATCAATATTTGACATAGTCTTAGAAGATACACCAAGTGATCGTCGTCACGTAACATATTGTGATATATACAGACTTTTAATATAGTTCAATTTGGAGAAACTCTGTTCACAAATATATGTAGAGTTATACTCACTCTTATATCTACACACTATTATACTTGTAAATGTTTATTTCTCTATATACTACATTTTAATAGACACAAGCATTTTCAAATCTTATGTGATAAACATATGTTCATTAGTGACTTGTTTGGTAGTGCTTACGTTTAAGAAGTATATCAATATTTGACATAGTCTTACAAGATACACCAAGTGATCGTCGTCACGTAACATATTGTGATATGTACAGACTTTTAATATAGTTCAATTTGGAGAAACTCTGTTCACAAATATATGTAGAGTTATACTCACTCTTATATCTACACACTATTATACTTGTAAATGTTTATTTCTCTATATACTACATTTTAATAGACACAAGCATTTTCAAATCTTATGTGATAAACATGTGTTCATTAGTGACTTGTTTGGTAGTGCTTACGTTTAAGAAGTATATCAATATTTGACATAGTCTTAGAAGATACACCAAGTGATCGTCGTCACGTAACATATTGTGATATATACAGACTTTTAATATAGTTCAATTTGGAGAAACTCTGTTCACAAATATATGTAGAGTTATACTCACTCTTATATCTACACACTATTATACTTGTAAATGTTTATTTCTCTATATACTACATTTTAATAGACACAAGCATTTTCAAATCTTATGTGATAAACATGTGTTCATTAGTGACTTGTTTGGTAGTGCTTACGTTTAAGAAGTATATCAATATTTGACATAGTCTTAGAAGATACACCAAGTGATCGTCGTCACGTAACATATTGTGATATATACAGACTTTTAATATAGTTCAATTTGGAGAAACTCTGTTCACAAATATATGTAGAGTTATACTCACTCTTATATCTACACACTATTATACTTGTAAATGTTTATTTCTCTATATACTACATTTTAATAGACACAAGCATTTTCAAATCTTATGTGATAAACATGTGTTCATTAGTGACTTGTTTGGTAGTGCTTACGTTTAAGAAGTATATCAATACTTGACATAGTCTTAGAAGATACACCAAGTGATCGTCGTCACGTAACATATTGTGATATATACAGACTTTTAATATAGTTCAATTTGGAGAAACTGTTCACAAATATATGTAGAGTTATGTAATGTAAATCCCGCCTGACAGCCCATGAAGGGACAAGGCCTACCGCCCAGCCGCTGCGTCCCCTACCTCTGCCCACTACAGGCGTCATTGGTGAGGTGCAGTACTGGAGGGTGGGACGTGGTCAGCGCCCCGAGCCCTCCCGGCCAGTTATGCGGTCTTGTCTACCTGGGGCCGCTACTTCTCTATCAAGTAGCCCCTCAATTGGTCCCCCTGGGACCTAACGAGGCTGAGTGCACCCCGTGCCAGACCTCCCAGAGGGGATAAAATCCCCATGCTGGTACCGGGGATCGAACCCGGGTCCTCCGCGCCACAGGCAAGCGCGCTGCCAGCTGCGTATACTCACTCTTATATCTACACACTATTATACTTGTAAATGTTTATTTCTCTATATACTACATTTTAATATACATAAGAATTTTCTAATTTTATAATGCCACTGTACAGGAAACGATCCAGTTTGGTTTCTATTTGGACTAGAGGACCAATCCCACGCCATGATGCTGTCACCATCGTACTTAATGGTACGTTTTGTTATCTCTTTGGTGTTTAGGTCAACGTATATATTGCATACCATCAGAAGAGAGTTAATTAAATTTACTTTCATCACTGCATAAAACCTTAAACTTGTAGAATTCCAAATTTGATGTTTCTATACAAAGTCTATCGTCGTTTTCCTATTTCTTTAACTTATGAACGGTTTACGCGATGATCGTTTACTATTTAAATCATCTGCTACTGGAATACGTTTTGCAGTAGACATATGTATGTAGGTTATATGCTGCTCCTAAAGCTCTCTAATTTGTGGAACAGATTTTCTTGGAATAACAGCCGACTGCTTACAAATCATTCTGTCCTCCTTCCTTGTAGTTTTCGAGGATGACCTAACCTTGGCTTATTGACTACTGATCCTTCCTGTTTTTGTTATTCACTCCACGTACTTATCAAAGTCGGCGAGAGCTAACCTGGCACTTAACAACTAGCTGATTCTCTCACCTGCGAACGAGGCTAGTCCTAGCAGGTGAGAGAATCAGCTAGTTGTTAAGTGCCGGGTGAGCTCTCGTTGGTTTTAGTTGTTACGTATATATCCAAGCCTGTAGCAACGCTAGACTGCAACTTTCCCTTCTTCAAAGAATGCAAGACAGTTTGTCTTACATTTCTAGTTTTCCCTACAAATAAACAGACACTGTCTGAATGCCTAAGCAGCACCATAGCACAAACTCAAATTATAGAATACTTTTGAGCTAAATGTATATATACTTACATTGGTATTGTATGAACTCGCTTGTTTACTAGATAGGTAACCACACCAATGTGAAGCTCTTGATGGAGCGGCATAGTTAATTGCGTCGTTCTATTGTGACTTCATGCACACAGCACTGACAACATAACACCCCAACTACAGTGCGTTTACTACAAAACTTGCTCAGCAGGCGCCCGGCCCGTCTGCTGGTCGCACATGCATGCACGTCAAATCAAATCACATTAACAATAAAATTATCAGAATAAACACAAAACATGCCTTATTAGAGCAGATGTCGGAAATGCCGTCCATCTGCATCAATACATCTGGAGTATCTTCTGAGGAAATTTTCCTTAACACGCATTAATTCAGCTTCCGAAATAGCGTTAATTTCTCTCCTGATACCTTGTTTTAATTTTGTATTGTGCAAGGCGCCTAAGAGACTTTCGAGGTGACCGATCTAACGTTTCTCCGATTTTGTTTAATTTCTGCTCCTTAAGCACCCAGCGGTTTACCTTTCTCTTCCAATCACAAATTGATCCAGTCTCCCTGAATTTGTTTACAAGCAAACGAACGATCTCTCTGCTCGGAATACGCACGCCAGAAAATTTAGTTTTAAATTACCTTACAACTTCCTTACAAGATGATGTAAGAACATATGTATGGTACTTTAACACTCTTTGTTGAACCGTATGCTGCAATAGATTATTTTGAAAACACTTCAAGCAAACCTAAATACTTCTAAACACTCCTGGTGTTATTCACATGTGAACTGGACTAGAACAGATGGAAAGCTGACGCACATGTGATGATAGAACGCGTGCACAAGGAAATGTAGTGAAAGTCACACCGGCCGTGCACCTACCGGCCAAGTTTTGTAGTAAACGTGCTGTACAAAATAGTTTTGAGCAGTACTGTAAGTGTGGATAAGAGAAGAAAGTGAAGAAGATGTCTAAAACACTTCTTCTGGCTTATCTAGGTGAAAAATAACAAGTATATAATATGCTGAATAAAATATTTGTAACTTAGTTTATTTTCCATCTGTAAACAGCGTGCAAAAATGACAAAATTTCGCATCTCAAATCAATTGAAGAATAAAGGAAAGGGGGTGGCAGAAAAAAATGTAATCTTTTGTAACGTTTGCCTTGTAATCTATCTATAAACACTGTTTGCAATATAAAATACAGTATCTGTCCGACTTTTCGATTTTGAGTTATTCCGTTATGCTATGTAAAAACAAAATTTGAAGTGGGTTCGGTAGACCTGAGAACGTGTATTTTAGATTGTACCCCTGTGTGAAGTATAGTAATACTTCCTGTAGGTAAGTGAAGACACCACGCAGGCCATGTTTTCGTTTCGCTAGCTGTGAATAAAAGACAGTCAACTTTGACAGTGCACGCTTCGCGTATTTCAACTGTTCATTATCACCAGCATGGAAGTGGCACGTGCCGGTGTATCGGGCGTGGCCTCATAAAAACAAGATATCCTGTAGCCTGCTTTCTCCAAGTAGCTGCATACAATTTCGGATCGGGACATGTGCGTTCGGTAGGTCC
Organism: Tenodera sinensis; assembly: GCA_030765045.1. Classification (NCBI taxonomy): domain Eukaryota; kingdom Metazoa; phylum Arthropoda; class Insecta; order Mantodea; family Mantidae; genus Tenodera; species Tenodera sinensis. The sequence goes on from CM060962.1 coordinate 316,442,619, forward strand.
CTGGTTCAAACCCCTAAACTCGTCGCGGTTTTCCTCGGTTGCTAGGGAATTGCTGGGAGAATTTTCCCATCATCCCTTTCATCATTACATTTCATTTCCTTCTTCACCGCCATACCAGGCATTGGGCTGATCACCCATCTTGGGTTTGCTTGCTCCTCGAAAGACCTAAGGCATTGAGTTGTGGAGCTGAACCAGTTGCTCTCACTCCCTCCCTCCATTATGTTGACACCCGCCTCTGCGCATGCGTAATAGTGGCAGGATGGCACAGTTTCTTGCCATGATCTTCCTATGAAAGGGGAACAAATAGCGTGAAATATTGGGAGAGATACTCCAGTAAGCCCCAGTACACAAAATAAATACAATAGAATGAAAATCTGTATGTTAACCCTGGCACCTAATTGCTAAACCAGTGCTAATATGCCAGATTTTTAACATGTATGTATTCTACACATTCATATATACAATATACTTTATAGATAAAATTATAAAAGTACAAATACAATTTAATGTAGTATAACAAATGATAAAGTAAGGGGGAAAATAAAATCCTGCATCTTTGTTTCCTTTACTGAGTATAACAAAGGCATTAAAACTCGTTACCTTTTACTCAAATTTGTCAGTTGTTCTGTATTACTCCGCCGATTAACCCACGATGTTCCTGAGGATACCCTTTTGGCACGATTTACATTTTACGCAAAATTAATTGAACAAAAAGTACACACAAGTACCTACTTGTGTTCCATTTTCTCCTGCAATTACCTATGGGGCTTTAATCAAGTGTTCCTCTCCGCTGCAGCGCACTGGTGAGCAACCTTGTGCACCACATGCCTACGAGAATTCCCTATTCCAATTATCCTTTCCACTCTATTGTTATTCCCCAGGTCCTTCATACTTTGCCACCTCGAAAAAATCTGATGTCTTCCACTCACATGACTTTCTCTACTCTTGTACTAACCATTCTTACAAACCCTTATTCCTATATCTTCTTCATGCTAATACAGATATCTGATGTGTTGCACTCACATGACTTTCTCTACTCTTGTACTAACCATTCTTACAAACTCTTATTACTATATCTTCTTCATGTTAATACAGATATCTGATGTGTTACACTCACATGACTTTCTCTACTCTTGTACTAACCATTCTTACAAACCCTTATTCCTATATCTTCTTCATGTTAATACAGATATCTGATGTGTTGCACTCACATGACTTTCTCTACTCTTGTACTAACCATTCTTACAAACTCTTATTCCTATATCTTCTTCATGTTAATACAGATATCTGATGTGTTACACTCACATGACTTTCTCTACTCTTGTACTAACCATTCTTACAAACTCTTATTACTATATCTTCTTCATGTTAATACAGATATCTGATGTGTTGCACTCACATGACTTTCTCTACTCTTGTACTAACCATTCTTACAAACCCTTATTCCTATACCTTCTTCATGCTAATACAGATATCTGATGTGTTGCACTCACATGACTTTCTCTACTCTTGTACTAACCATTCTTACAAACTCTTATTCCTATATCTTCTTCATGCTAATACAGATATCTGATGTGTTGCACTCACATGACTTTCTCTACTCTTGTACTAACCATTCTTACAAACTCTTATTCCTATATCTTCTTCATGCTAATACAGATATCTGATGTGTTGCACTCACATGACTTTCTCTACTCTTGTACTAACCATTCTTACAAACCCTTATTCCTATATCTTCTTCATGTTAATACAGATATCTGATGTGTTGCACTCACATGACTTTCTCTACTCTTGTACTAACCATTCTTACAAACTCTTATTCCTATATCTTCTTCATGTTAATACAGATATCTGATGTGTTACACTCACATGACTTTCTCTACTCTTGTACTAACCATTCTTACAAACTCTTATTACTATATCTTCTTCGTGTTAATACAGATATCTGATGTGTTGCACTCACATGACTTTCTCTACTCTTGTACTAACCACTCTTACAAACTCTTATTCCTATATCTTCTTCATGTTAATACAGATATCTGATGTGTTAAACTCACATGACTTTCTCTACTCTTGTACTAACCATTCTTACAAACTCTTATTCCTATATCTTCTTCGTGTTAATACAGATATCTGATGTGTTGCACTCACATGACTTTCTCTACTCTTGAACTAACCATTCTTACAAACTCTTATTCCTATAACTTCTTCATGTTAATACAGATATCTGATGTGTTGCACTCACATGACTTTCTCTACTCTTGTACTAACCATTCTTACAAACTCTTATTGCTATATCTTCTTCATGTTAATACAGATATCTGATGTGTTACACTCACATGACTTTCTCTACTCTTGTACTAACAATTATTACGAATCCTTATTACTATATCTTCTTCGTGTTAATACAGATATCTGATGTGTTGCACTCACATGACTTTCTCTACTCTTGTACTAACCATTCTTACAAACTCTTATTCCTATAACTTCTTCATGTTAATACAGATATCTGATGTGTTGCACTCACATGACTTTCTCTACTCTTGTACTAACCACTCTTACAAACTCTTATTCCTATATCTTCTTCATGTTAATACAGATATCTGATGTGTTGCACTCACATGATTTTCTCTACTCTTGTACTAACCATTCTTACAAACTCTTATTCCTATAACTTCTTCATGTTAATACAGATATCTGATGTGTTGCACTCACATGACTTTCTCTACTCTTGTACTAACCATTCTTACAAACTCTTATTGCTATATCTTCTTCATGTTAATACAGATATCTGATGTGTTACACTCACATGACTTTCTCTACTCTTGTACTAACAATTATTACGAATCCTTATTACTATATCTTCTTCGTGTTAATACAGATATCTGATGTGTTGCACTCACATGACTTTCTCTACTCTTGTACTAACCATTCTTACAAACTCTTATTACTATATCTTCTTCGTGTTAATACAGATATCTGATGTGTTGCACTCACATGACTTTCTCTACTCTTGAACTAACCATTCTTACAAACTCTTATTCCTATAACTTCTTCATGTTAATACAGATATCTGATGTGTTGCACTCACATGACTTTCTCTACTCTTGTACTAACCATTCTTACAAACTCTTATTGCTATATCTTCTTCATGTTAATACAGATATCTGATGTGTTACACTCACATGACTTTCTCTACTCTTGTACTAACAATTATTACGAATCCTTATTACTATATCTTCTTCGTGTTAATACAGATATCTGATGTGTTGCACTCACATGACTTTCTCTACTCTTGAACTAACCATTCTTACAAACTCTTATTACTATAACTTCTTCATGTTAATACAGATATCTGATGTGTTGCACTCACATGACTTTCTCTACTCTTGAACTAACCATTCTTACAAACTCTTATTACTATATCTTCTTCATGTTAATACAGATATCTGATGTGTTGCACTCACATGACTTTCTCTACTCTTATACTAACCATACTTACAAACTCTTATTCCTATATCTTCTTCATGTTAATACAGATATCTGATGTGTTGCACTCACATGATTTTCTCTACTCTTGTACTAACAATTCTTACAAACTCTTATTACTATATCTTCTTCGTGTTAATACAGATATCTGATGTGTTGCACTCACATGAATTTCTCTACTCTTGTACTAACCATTCTTACAAACTCTTATTACTACATCTTCTTCCTGTTAATACAGATATCTGGTGTGTTGCACTCACATGACTTTCTCTACTCTTGAATTAACCATTCTTACAAACTCTTATTACTATATCTTCTTCATGTTAATACAGATATCTGATGTGTTGCACTCACATGACTTTCTCTACTCTTGTACTAACCATACTTACAAACTCTTATTCCTATATCTTCTTCATGTTAATACAGATATCTGATGTGTTGCACTCACATGATTTTCTCTACTCTTGTACTAACAATTCTTACAAACTCTTATTACTATATCTTCTTCGTGTTAGCTGAGATAAACATTAGTAAAAATTATCTTATTATTAATTTTTTGTAGGTACAAGGGGAATATGGGAATGCAGTTGGCTTTGAGCGATAGTCAAACCTTTTAAAGCTTTGAAATCCCGTTCTCTTTGCACCTCTAAGATGCAAACCACTGAACAACGATCTTCCATTTGTGCAAGCACAAAACTCACACAAATAATAAGGACTATTTCTGAAATGGTTCACTCCACCAAATAAGATCATTTGATATAAATTGTGTATTTTTGGAATTTTCTACATCTTTTATAAGAGGATTTTGTCTATCTCTTAGGCTTTAGCAGTTATGCAAAATGTATCCAGAGTAAATACGACTACATGGGCTATAGCCAGAAAATTCAAAATATACGTTTCCTTTGCCATAAAAATATCTTAAACATATGGCATTTTGATCAAAACCGTTAGAGCCACTTTCGAGAGAATAAAAATTTTCGAAAAATTTTCTATGTAAAGGGTAGTTTAGAGGGCAAGAATTTTCTTCAAAATCTTTGGGTCGCATCCTTGAAAGATATGAAACTTAAGTACCAACTTTGGTTTTTAACCGACTTTTCGTTCTTGAGTTATGCTGTCCACAGACTGATACACAGACAGACACATACAGACACGGAGCTTTTTCTAAAAATGCTGTTTTTGGATTCGGGGACCTCAAAACATGTGTTTAAGGAAAATTTTGACAGAATTTTTTTGTGGAATACAATACTTCCTCTACTTACTATACGTGGTAGAGAATGTAAAATACTTCTTTTTCTATCTACTTCATGTTCAACTGAGATAAACGTTTGTACAAATGGTTTTACGTATTATACATTTCCGTGTAAATGGACTAAGAAATGGGGAGTACAGAAGACTTAAGTAATAGCATTTGAAACTTAAAATCAATACAAGGAATATCTCGGAATAGATTATGTGCCCCCCCCCCTCCGAAAAAAAGAATACATTATTTGACATATTGTGCGCCTTAACGAGAGTTGCTTGTGTAGTGAAAGTTAGTGTATCTATATCTTACAATTTACCAGTTACACAGTCTTCGGAGGCAATCCCAGCAAATTCAAGACTACTACTACTACTACTACTATTACCACTACTACTACTACTGCTACTACTACTACTACTACTACTACTACTATTACTACTACTACTACTACTACTACTACTACTACTACTACTACTACTACTACTGCTACTACTACTACTACTACTACTACTACTACTACTACTACTACTACTGCTACTACTACTACTACTACTACTGCTACTACTACTACTACTACTACTACTACTACTACTACTACTACTGCTACTACTACTCCTACTATTACTACTACTACTACTATTATTATTATTATTATTATTATTATTATTATTATTATTATTATTATTATTATTATTATTATTATTATTATTATTATTATTATTATTATTATTATTATTATTATTATTATTATTATTATTATTATTATTATTATTATTATTATTATTATTATTATTATTATTATTATTATTATTATTATTATTATTATTATTATTATTATTATTATTATTATTATTATTATTATTATTATTATTATTATTATTATTATTATTATTATTATTATTATTATTATTATTCAGTTTTGTATTTCATTTGGGAGATAGATACAACAGTTTAGCTCCAAAAAGTTTTAACTGTTCGCCTGCTTGTGAGAAATGTTCATATTTGTTATATGTAAACATAATGTAGTTTGACGCCGGCCACGGCGCAGAGCAAAGGACGGTCGGGGCCAAGCTATCTCACACCACATACCAGGGGCGGCGTGTATCAAAGGCGCTCAAGGTCAAGCTTCTCTACACCACTCACGCGAGCAAGCACGTAACAACAGTCAGAGTGGCAGAACCAAAAGTGCTTTTGGAGATTATTCGCGAAGTTTCCAGCGACCGGCGTATTTGTAGAAGTTCCAGAGAAGTTAAAATTGGAGAAAGGTCCGTGTTACGTCATCCTCGCTATATAAGGAGGCGAGGCAACTAGAGCAGTGACTTCAGAGTTAGTGTCAGACATATGTGTGTGTGTGTGTCGTGGGAGAACCGGCGCGTCGTGAATGAAGATAGCGAAGCAGTTAATGAGTGTTGAGTTAGTATTTATGAGGCAGAGAGGGAACTGAAAGACAGAAAATTATGTTTTAAGGATACCAAAAGGAAACAGCTGTAAGTTGTAATATCACAATGAATATAGACTGCGTTAACGTAAGTAAAAGAGATTGTGTAACTGTAAAAAAAAGTTTTGGAGGAGAATAAAATAAAGAAAAAGTAATTGGACTGGACTTTAGTCCTTTTTGTCACAAAATAAATTTTAATATTGATATCAGGAGTTTCTCTATCAAGTGAAAATTATGTAGGTAACCTTCAGATTATTTAATAACCATACGACAAAGAGAAACTTATAAATGGCTAGCATTTTATCTACTGTAACTATCTACGACTAGCATTTTGGAGGTCACGGTTTCAAACTCCCAGAGCCGACAAACCTGACCTAAGCTATTTCCGCGGTTTTCTTCGATCGCTAGGAGATAATTTGACCCACAAATTTTCCTATCATCCTTTCACCATTACATTTCATTTCATTCTTCACAGCCCTACCAGACATTGGGCTGATCACCCATCATAGGTTTGCTGTGATCCAAATTTGCTTGTTCCTCGACAGGGGACTAACCTAAGGTATTGTCTTTAAGTCCATGGAGCACTAAGTCCCACAAAAATGACGGTAATCCATTGAAGAAGTAGTCGACTTCCGAAATCTTAAGACCATAAGATAGTTACAGATTGTGCAACTGTAATTGCCAAGTGACACGTTCCGTCATTGTTACATGAATATTTCATCCATTATTTGGAATAGTTGCAATTCTAAGAGGTAAAGGGAAGGATTCACTATAACCCCTAAATAATTACACACAGATTTCATATAGAACGTGGGTAAGTATAATTTGGGTCTTTTGGAAACTACAGTTCTAATTAAGGAGATTCGTCACAAGAATCTTCTAGTTCATTATATTGTAATTTCTTAAAGAATATGGAAAAGATAAATTAATTAACTAATTTATGGACCTTTTAATAGAGCTGTTTCACAATGTTTACAATTTTTGTAATTTGTAAAAATCAGTTTTACAATGGAATTTTATAAAGTTGAATTTTACAAAGAAGCTTAAACGTTTACAAATTATATTTAATATAATTTACAAGAATTTTGTCTCACAATCAAATAGTAACTTGTACATTTGTATAGTGCATTTGTACAGTATGTAGTTTATGTACAAATGACTTAAGCTTTGTAAAGGAAGCTATGTTTAATAAAATATTAGCAAAGGAAGACAACAGATAAAAAGGTTTATACAATTTTTATTAAGAACACAGTAAAATATCACTGAAAACTACAAGCAATGCTAGTTAGCGGCACTTGTATGATGCTCATGCAAGAGAGGATAGAAGAGAAACATTTTAGACTTCACAATGAGATGTTTGTAAGATATTCAGATACAAGTGGAGCCTGTGTGTTAGTTTCTACTGGATGGTCAGTTCTCATATGACAATGTAGTTGTTGTTTGTTCATTCATCGCCAGTTTTCTCTAAAATAGCAATTTTAGTTTTATTTGCGATCTTAAATGGTGTCAACTTGAACCTGAAGTAAAAATCTCGTATTTGCTCCTTCAGCAACTGACATAATGTATGTAGAACGTAATAAAGAATATTCAGCAAACGTCCCATCAAATCACAGGTCATCTGCCCAGACAATATACCTACAGCGTGTTTCAAAGTGAAAGAGCACATTTCAATTTTTAATTACGGAGAAACTATGAAAGATAGAAACACATGGATAGAGGAAGGTTATACACTCAACATGAGCACCTCTTGTTGCACGAGAGACATCTAAGAACTGAGATCTTGCAAATTCCAACACACTGTGGTGTAGTTGTTATAAACTTTCTACCTTCCTCCATATATTGATATGCGCAATGTATTCCTGTCTTCAACACTTTTTATTTTCTCTACTGGTAAATAGAGGAAGCATTGTATTCCATCCAAAAATTCTATGTCGAGATTTCACCAGAAATGTATATTTTGAGGTCCCCTGAATCCAGAAAAAGTATTTTTAGTAAAACGTCCGTGTCTATCTGTCAGTCTGTGGAGAGCACAACTCAAAAACGAAAAGTCAGTTAAAAACCAGTTATTATTTAAGTTTTATGTCCTTCAACCGGACCCGGTTAACCGGGAAAAAGTACGAATCAGCTGGGGAATTTTATGTGGTACTAGCAAGTTGGCTATGGTAGCTCAGTGGTTAAAGCAGCCGCTCAATAACCAGAAGATCCGTGGTTCAAATCCCGGCTATGGCATTGGTTTTTCCGGTTTCTGATTCAACGTAATAAACATTGCCCACACATGGCTTGTGTGTTTAAAAACACCAGCAGTAAGCCTGTTGGCATAAATAAATAATAATGGAACATCGTTATTCATTTTTATGTTAACCGTGTGAAATAGAACGGAATCTCGAAAGTTTAAAAGATTTGACTATCGCACAAAGTCTACTGTATTCCCATATTCCCCTTGTACCTACAAGAAAATAAGCAATAAGATAATTTGTACAAATGTTTATCTCAACTAACACGTAGAAGATATAGGAATAAGAGTTTGTAGGAATGGTTAGTACAAGAGTAGAGAAAGTCATGTGAGTACAACACATCAGATATCTGTATTAACATGAAGAAGATATAGGCATAAGGGTTTGTAAGAATGGTTAGTACAAGAGTAGAGAAAGTCATATGAGTGCAGCACATCAGATATCTGTATTAACATGAAGAAGACATAGTAATAAGAGTTTGTAAGTATGGTTAGTACAAGAGTAGAGAAAGTCATGTGAGTGCAACACATCAGATATCTGTATTATCATGAAGAAGACATAGTAATAAGAGTTTGTAAGAATGGTTAGTACAAGAGTAGAGAAAGTCATGTGAATGTAACACATCAGATATCTGTATTAACATGAAGAAGATATAGGAATAAGAGTTTGTAAGAATGGTTAGTACAAGAGTAGAGAAAGTCATGTGAGTGCAATACATCAGATATCTGTATTAACATGAAGATATAGTAATAAGAGTTTGTAAGAATGGTTAGTACAAGAGAAGAGAAAGTCATGTGAATGTAACACATCAAATATCTGTACTAACATGAATAAGATATAGGAATAAGAGTTTGTAAGAATGGTTAGTACAAGAGTAGAGAAAGTCATGTGAATGTAACACATCAGATATCTGTATTAACATGAAGAAGATACAGTAATAAGAGTTTGTAAGAATGCTTAGTACAAGAGTAGAGAAAGTCATGTGAGTGCAACTCATCAGATATCTGTATTAACATGAAGAAGATACAGTAATAAGAGTTTGTAAGAATGGTTAGTACAAGAGTAGAGAAAGTCATGTGAGTGTAACACATCAGATATCTGTATTAACATGAATAAGATATAGTAATAAGAGTTTGTAAGTATGGTTAGTACAAGAGTAGAGAAAGTCATGTGAGTGCAACACATCAGATATCTGTATTAACATGAAGAAGATACAGTAATAAGAGTTTGTAAGAATGGTTAGTACAAGAGTAGAGAAAGTCATGTGAGTGTAACACATCAGATATCTGTATTAACATGAATAAGATATAGTAATAAGAGTTTGTAAGTATGGTTAGTACAAGAGTAGAGAAAGTCATGTGAGTACAACACATCAGATATCTGTATTAACATGAAGAAGATACAGTAATAAGAGTTTGTAAGAATGGTTAGTACAAGAGTAGAGAAAGTCATGTGAGTGCAACACATCAGATATCTGTATTAACATGAAGAAGATACAGTAATAAGAGTTTGTAAGAATGGTTAGTACAAGAGTAGAGAAAGTCATGTGAGTGTAACACATCAGATAGCTGTATTAACATGAATAAGATATAGTAATAAGAGTTTGTAAGTATGGTTAGTACAAGAGTAGAGAAAGTCATGTGAGTGCAACACATGGGAGTTTTAACTGTATGTTCTAAATATTTGACACATTTTAATCTTCAAATACAATAAAATACTTTTATGATGTACATCAAATTAATGAAACACATAATATAAGTTACTGATCGAACGTACTGGAAGTATGCAGACTTAAACCTAGATATTTAGTGGATTTTGGAATGTGTGATTGGTGACACTTTGAACATCATCCACATTCTGTAATTTATTGGTCAATTGTTTATGGTCTGTATTAACGAAGTTTAAGGATCTTCTACTTACATTTAAACTTTGTTAAATTGCAGAGTTTACAAACGTTTGTAATCGTTTACCTGATACCTATATGTAAATTGTAAACGTTTTGAAAGATGAGCGAGGTATTTGTATGACTTGGGGTTTATGTGGTAATGAAAATGTGGAAGAGAGCACCTGGCAGGCTAGCAAACACGAAGCTTTCCTTTGAAAATAATGTCAGGAGAATAAGGTGGCAGCTTTCTGAAAATATCAACGACAGGGAACTGGGAGGGGCGAGGGGGGGGGGGGGACAAGCTGCTTGAATTAGCTTGCCGAACCCGCATCTACGGCAAAACAATACAGAGCACAGCAGAAAAAACAATAAAAATAAAGTACAACAGCTAAATGTACCTACAGAGGAAGCCATTAAGTATTATCACAAAAACACTGATCTCACGTGGCACACAACATTCTCTACCGTTTTCTTAAGGCAGAGGAAATACTGTATTGGAAACAATAAACATTGCATATCGAGATTTCACTGGACATGCATGATTTGAGGTCTCTTGTGCAATCCTAAGATTAAAACATCTTATTATGACGACATAAATCGTGTGGCACCAGTGCCAGAATATGAATGATGTAATTACCATGGCAACAAGACACCAATGAGCCCATCACTACAATATAATTTTCTCTGATGTGCCTGTAAGAAAAGCTGAAATCCTCAGTCTTGCAAGCGCAGCAGCATTCAAGCACAAGAATAACCCCATGTTGATCAAATTGCGACCGGTGTCCGGGCTTGAAGGCCGTGGCCTAGTGGAAAAATCTCCTTCCACCGTAGTACACCACTGAGGATGTTCGATGCAGCTTCGACCGAAACATCTGGAAGATTTTCTACTAGACCACGGCCCACAAGCCCGAATAATCATTGTGTATTTGAACACCTCATATTACTCGTATTACTTTCTCTATTACGAATAGTAAGTAGAGGAAGTATTATATTCCACTCAAAAACTCCATGTCAGGATTTCCCCGGAAATATATGTTTTGAGGCCATCTGAATCCAAAAGAAGCATTTTTAGAGAAAGGTCCGCGCGCGTGTATGTGTGTGTGACTGTGTGAGTGTGTGTGTATGTGTGTGAGTGTGTGTATGTGTGTGTGACTGTGTGAGTGTGTGTATGTGTGTGAGTGTGTGTGTATGTGTGTGAGTGTGTGTGTATGTGTGTATGTGTGTATGTGTGTGAGTGTATCTGTGTGTGAGTGTGTGTGTGAGTGTGTTTGTGTGACTGAGTGTGTGTGAGTGTGTGTGAGTGTATGTGTGTGTATGTGTGTGTGACTGTGTGAGTGTGTGTGTATGTGTGTGAGTGTGTGTGTATGTGTGTGAGTGTGTGTATGTGTGTATGTGTGTGAGTGTATCTGTGTGTGAGTGTGTGTGTGAGTGTGTGTGTGTGACTGAGTGTGTGTGAGTGTGTGTGAGTGTATGTGTGTGAGTTTGTGTGTGAGTGTGTGTGTGAGTGTGTGAGTGACTGTGAGTGTGTGTATGTGTGTGTGAGTGTGTGTGTGAGTGTGTGTGAGTGTATGTGTGTGAGTGTGTGTGAGTGTGTGTGTATCTGTGTGAGTGTGTGTGTGAGTGTGTGTGAGTGTATGTGTGTGAGTGTGTGTGAGTGTGTGTGAGTGTGTGGGTATGTGTGTGAGTGTGTGTGAGTGTGTGTGAGTGTGTGTGTGAGTGTGTGTGAGTGTATGTGTGTGAGTGTATGTGTGTGAGTGTATGTGTGTGAGTGTGTGTGAGTGTATGTGTGTGAGTGTGTGTGAGTGTATGTGTGCGAGTGTGTGTGAGTGTATGTGTGTGAGTGTATGTGTGTGAGTGTATGTGTATGAGTGTGTGTGAGTGTATGTATGTGAGTGTGTGTGTGTGAGTGTGTGAGTGTGTGAGTGTGTGAGTGTGTGTGAGTGTATGTATGTGAGTGTGTGTGTATCTGTGTGAGTGTGTGTGAGTGTGTGTGTGTGAGTGTGTGTGAGTGCGTGTGAGTGTGTGTGAGTGTGTGTGTGAGTGTGTGGGTATGTGTGTGAGTGTGTGTGAGTGTGTGTGTATGTGTGTGAGTGTGTGTGTGAGTGTGTGTGAGTGTGTGTGAGTGTGTGTGAGTGTATGTGTGTGAGTGTGTGTGAGTGTATGTGTGTGAGTGTGTGTGAGTGTATGTGTGTGAGTGTGTGTGAGTGTATGTGTGTGAGTGTGTGTGAATGTGTGTGAGTGTATGTGTGTGAGTGTATGTGTGTGAGTGTATGTGTGTGAGTGTATGTGTGTGAGTGTGTGTGAGTGTATGTATGTGAGTGTGTGTGTATGTGAGTGTGTGTGAGTGTGTGAGTGTGTGAGTGTGTATGTGTGTGTGTCTGTGTGTCTGTCAGTCTGTACAGCATAACTCAAAAACGAAAAGTCGTTTAAAAGCCAGCCAAAGGTGCATTTAAGTTTAATATATGTATTTTAAAGATGCGACACGAAGACTTTGAAGAAAATTCCCCCATCCTAAACTACCCTTTACATGAAAAATTTTGATTTTCTTGAAAACGTCTCTATCAATTTTAATTAATTTGCCATATCTTGAATATATGTTTGTGATATATGAAATGCATATTTTGAATTTTCTGGCTATAGCCTATGTAGTCCTGTTTACTCTGATGAGTTTTGGCTAACTCGTAAGCCGTAAGAGATAGACCAAATCTTACTATACAAGAAATGTAAATGTCGCTCGAGTGGACCATTTCGGAGATATTCCTCGCTTTTTGTGTCAATTTTGCAGAGCTTACACTTCTATGAAATGGAACATCGTTATTCATTTTTTGATATGTTAACCGTGAAAAGAGAACGGAATTTGAAAGCTTTAAAAGTTTTGACTATCGCTCAAAGCCTACTGTATTCTAATATTCCCCTTGCACCTACAAGGAGATAAGCAATAAGATAATTTGTAGAAATGTTTATCTCAACTAACACGAAGAAGATATAGGAATACAAGTTTGTAAGAGTGATTAGTACAAGAGTAGAGAAATTGACAAATTACATAATGAGAAAGTTAATACAATTTAAAACAACAATACCCACAATCAGGAAGTCCTAATAGTTAGTGCTTCAAAATATTTATTAACATCAGGTATACATAGATCTAATATGTCTCTTAACTGCTATTTTAAAATTATTTATGTTCAAGTTTTTACTATGCTGTGGCGGCACATATATAATTTTACACCAAAATCATTAAAACTATTTTAATTGTCACTTTTCTGCACAAATTAATCCTTAACTGTTGATTATTTCTAGTGTAATATTCATGAGTGGCATTATTGGGTATGTGGCAATATTACTTTTTAAATAAAACAAACATTTACTAACATAAAGAAGCAACTGTGAAAATCCACTGAGCTCTATCTATATTACATTTTAATCTTACTGTCTTCTTTTCTAATTTAAAAAGTGTTTTTTGACACTTGGGTGGTTTCTCCATAGTAATACAGCATATGTCAAGTGACAAAGAGTAAATGAAAAATACACAACTTTTACATTTGCTATTTCAACTTTCTGATAAAAAATATCCCAATGACTATTTGTTTACAAGCGTACTCTATTTGTGATTTCCATTTCATGTTTGAATCAATACAAATTCCCAAGAACTTTACTTTCTCAACTTTTTAATTCGTATTTAGGCTAATATAAGATCCTCAGTTTTGTTTGCCATAAACCAGTCATAAGTTACCAGTCATACTGTCAACCGTATCCAAGATATGGACTTTGGACTTGTCAAATTATAGTTGTAACTAAATCGGCAGCCAAACAAACATGATGTATTATTAATTTTAATTATTATTATTATTATTATTATTATTATTATTATTATTATTATTATTATTATTATTATTATTATTATTATTATTATTATTATTATTATTATTATTATTATTATTATTATTATTATTATTATTATTATTATTATTATTATTACTATTATATTGTACTGTATAATTTCTGGACCATTGTACACTAATTTTTAAAAGAACGAGGGAAGTAAATAAAAGTATGTAATTTTTTCGCTGCTAACCGAGCAACGTGAAAGTAGTCAACTATTGCAGTGATAAAACAGCAGACATACTTTGCCATCGTTAGGTTGCACATTTGAACAAAGTGGACGACGATTCAGAACACCCTGTATGAATATTATACTAAGAATGGATTATATGAAGCAACAATGTGTGGAGAAAGTCGCCTGAGTATAACACATTTACCTTAATAGTGAATAATTTTTCATCTAAAAATATGTGTAGCTAATCGTACCTGTGAATGTGACGTCACAATACCCGCATCTTCACGTTATGCGCATGCTCCGCTCGTCTTGCACTGAAAACAGAAATGATCTTCAACTGTCATGTACTAACATACTGCATTCCACCCAGTGCTTTCATTGAAAATACACGTTTTGAGACTCCCTGAATACGAAGAAAGTATTTTAAGAAAATCAGATGTGTTACACTCACATGAGTTTCTGTATTCTTGTACTAACTCTTATTCCTATATCTTCGTCGCGTTAGTTGAGATAAACGTTTGCTTATTTCCTTGTAGACTTTGAGCGATAGTCAAATTTTTAAAGCTTTGAAATTCCATTCTCTTTGCACGGTTAACATATAAAAATGAACAACATTGTTGCATTTGACAGAAGTATAAGTTCTCCAAAACTCACACAAACAACAAGGAATATCTTCGAAATGGTTTACGCTACAAAAAATGTATTTGAATATAAACTGTGTATTTTAGCGAGATATACATTTTTGTATGGTAAAGTTTGGTGTATCTCTTACGGTTTACCAGTTATTCAAAAGTCATCCAGAGTAAACAGGACTACATGGGCTATAGCCAGAAATTCAAGATATACGTTTCATTTGTCAACATATGGCATTTAATAAAAATTGTTAGAACTATGTTCAAGAAAATAAAAATTTTCGAAAAAAGCTCTATGGAATGGGTAGTTTAGGATGGAGGATTTTTCTTCAAAATATTCGTGTCGAATCCTTGAAATACATTTAACTTTAATTTCAGCTTTGGTTTTTAAGCGACTTTTCGTTTTTGAGTTACGGTGTCCGCTGTTAACACAAGACAAAGAGAATAAGCTGCAAATAAGTATGTACAAATTACAAACATTGATCCAGGATTATGGTTTAAATATATCAGTTGAAAAGTCAAAGATCATGGCATTTATAGGAAAACAAATAAAAATATCAAAAAATAGTGTTAAATAACAAAGGTGGGAACATTTAATTGCTTGGGTTTTAATGTGACATTTACAATAAACAATGAAGAAATAAATAATAAACTGAGTAAATTATAATATATTTGTGGAATAATAGCTCGTACCTTGAAAAGCAAAACCCGAAAGGATACACATTTAAAATGCAATAAGACAGTGGCTGTACTGTATGGATCGGAGACATGGACACTTGAAAACAAGCATTGGAGTCAATTACAAGCGGCAACAATGAAATATCTCCGAGCAGTAAAAGGATACCTATAGTACTAGACAAGATCATATTAGAAATAAGCAAATAAGGAAAGAGTTAGAGATATTCTCGTTAAAAGAAAAGATAGAAATAAATAGAGAAAAATGGAAAAGTCAGTTGCAAGGAATGAACAACTCTCGCATTCCATTACAATCTTACAAATATAACCTTCTGGTTACAGACCAATAGGAAGACCAGGAGAAACATGGGAAGAAGAATAGGAGAATCCTCCTAAACCAGGAAGGGTTGATGATGTTAGGTGCATGCGTTTGTCAATATGTCCGTATCTATAAACAGCAAAAGTAAACAAGTTGGTTAAAAACCAAATTTCGTACTTAACCCTAGCATTATCAAACCTTATTTCAAAGCTTAAACTACCAACGCGGTGGGTTGTTGTAGTGTTTAACGCCCGCTTTTACTACTACGGCACCGCAGGCGGTGACACTGATGATACATGAAGATGGAGCACCGGTGGAATGAGATGGCAGGGGAAACCGGAGTACCCGGAGAAAACCCGCCCTGACGCCGCTTCGTCCACCACGAATACCACATGCGGGCCGCCTAGGTGGTAGGCGAGCGCGCTAACCGCTAGGCCACTGCGCCGCCGCATGGGCTAGGACGAGGGTAGTGAACCCCTCCGCCACGGCAAGGCGACACTCCTTCGGAGGGGCATGGGCTAGGACGAGGGTAGTGAACCCCTCCGCCACGGCAAGGCGACACTCCTTCGGAGGGGCATGGGCTAGGACGAGGGTGGTGGACCCCTCCGCCACGGCAAGGCGACACTCCTTCGGAGGGGCATGGGCTAGGACGAGGGTAGTGAACCCCTCCGCCACGGCAAGGCGACACTCCTTCGGAGGGGCATGGGCTAGGACGAGGGTAATGGACCCCTCCGCCACGGCAAGGCGACACTCCTTCGGAGGGGCATGGGCTAGGACGAGGGTAGTGAACCCCTCCGCCACGGCAAGGCGACACTCCTTCGGAGGGGCATGGGCTAGGACGAGGGTAGTGAACCCCTCCGCCACGGCAAGGCGACACTCCTTCGGAGGGGCATGGGCTAGGACGAGGGTAGTGAACCCCTCCGCCACGGCAAGGCGACACTCCTTCAGAGGGGCATGGGCTAGGACGAGGGTAGTGATCCCCTCCGCCACGGCAAGGCGACACTCCTTCGGAGGGGCATGGGCTAGGACGAGGGTAGTGAACCCCTCCGCCACGGCAAGGCGACACTCCTTCGGAGGGGCATGGGCTAGGACGAGGGTGGTGGACCCCTCCGCCACGGCAAGGCGACACTCCTTCGGAGGGGCATGGGCTAGGACGAGGGTAGTGAACCCCTCCGCCACGGCAAGGCGACACTCCTTCGGAGGGGCATGGGCTAGGACGAGGGTAGTGAACCCCTCCGCCACGGCAAGGCGACACTCCTTCGGAGGGGCATGGGCTAGGACGAGGGTAGTGGACCCCTCCGCCACGGCAAGGCGACACTCCTTCGGAGGGGCATGGGCTAGGACGAGGGTAGTGATCCCCTCCGCCACGGCAAGGCGACACTCCTTCGGAGGGGCATGGGCTAGGACGAGGGTAGTGGACCCCTCCGCCACGGCAAGGCGACACTCCTTCGGAGGGGCATGGACTAGGACGAGGGTAGTGGACCCCTCCGCCACGGCAAGGCGACACTCCTTCGGAGGGGCATGGGCTGGGACGAGGGTAGTGAACCCCTCCGCCACGGCAAGGCGACACTCCTTCGGAGGGGCATGGGCTAGGACGAGGGTAGTGAACCCCTCCGCCACGGCAAGGCGACACTCCTTCGGAGGGACATGGGCTAGGACGAGGGTAGTGATCCCCTCCGCCACGGCAAGGCGACACTCCTTCGGAGGGGCATGGGCTAGGACGAGGGTAGTGGACCCCTCCGCCACGGCAAGGCGACACTCCTTCGGAGGGGCATGGACTAGGACGAGGGTAGTGGACCCCTCCGCCACGGCAAGGCGACACTCCTTCGGAGGGGCATGGGCTGGGACGAGGGTAGTGATCCCCTCCGCCACGGCAAGGCGACACTCCTTCGGAGGGGCATGGACTAGGACGAGGGTAGTGAACCCCTCCGCCACGGCAAGGCGACACTCCTTCGGAGGGGCATGGACTAGGACGAGGGTAGTGATCCCCTCCGCCACGGCAAGGCGACACTCCTTCGGAGGGGCATGGACTAGGACGAGGGTAGTGGACCCCTCCGCCACGGCAAGGCGACACTCCTTCGGAGGGGCATGGGCTAGGACGAGGGTAGTGATCCCCTCCGCCACGGCAAGGCGACACTCCTTCGGAGGGGCATGGACTAGGACGAGGGTAGTGAACCCCTCCGCCACGGCAAGGCGACACTCCTTCGGAGGGGCATGGGCTAGGACGAGGGTAGTGGACCCCTCCGCCACGGCAAGGCGACACTTCTTCGGAGGGGCATGGGCTAGGACGAGGGTAGTGGACCCCTCCGCCACGGCAAGGCGACACTCCTTCGGAGGGGCATGGGCTAGGACGAGGGTAGTGGACCCCTCCGCCACGGCAAGGCGACACTCCTTCGGAGGGGCATGGGCTAGGACGAGGGTAGTGGACCCCTCCGCCACGGCAAGGCGACACTCCTTCGGAGGGGCATGGGCTACGACGAGGGTAGTGGACCCCTCCGCCACGGCAAGGCGACACTCCTTCGGAGGGGCATGGGCTAGGACGAGGGTAGTGGACCCCTCCGCCACGGCAAGGCGACACTCCTTCGGAGGGGCATGGGCTAGGACGAGGGTAGTGAACCCCTCCGCCACGGCAAGGCGACACTCCTTCGGAGGGGCATGGGCTAGGACGAGGGTAGTGATCCCCTCCGCCACGGCAAGGCGACACTCCTTCGGAGGGGCATGGGCTAGGACGAGGGTAGTGAACCTAAGTGGTATGATAGGGAGAGTAATAATTAGCGCTAGATTTTGGATTGTAATGGTACGGATAAAGGAACAGAGAATTTAGTACTCAAAAATGGAATGACCTTCCATTAGACTTAAAAGTCTAATTCAAAATCAGACGAATACATTGAGAAAGCAGGAAAGTATTTAGGAAAAATGAGGTTGAAATGGTTAGATGTAGGTATGTGGGTTGTTTCTTCTGTTCGCTGCAACCTTGCAAACACCCTGATCTATAAGTCCCGGTTTAATATAACCTATGTGATGTTAATGCGATCTGTCCTGGGGTTGCAAAGTACGAGATGTGCCCTCCTGTATGTTCACCTCAGATTTCCCATTTTATAGAGATGATCTCTAAGAGGGCAGTGTCCAGTCCCCATCTCCTGTTAGTGAGTGTTCTTTTCGCATACAGTTCAAACTTGTTCCCAACAGCAGCTTGCTTTCCTGCGTTCCCAGACTTTTATCGTTTCTTTGATATGTGATTCTCGTACTCCACAGAGCACAATGAATTGAATATTAGCCCCTTCCTTGGCTAGAGAGCTGATGAGCAATTGCTTCGTGACCTGACAGTCTTCAACAAGCTTGGACTCAATAGGAAAGGCACTAAGAACTTCACTGCCCGATAGGATATACAGTTTGGCACCACATATTTCTATAGTATGAACTTGTGCTTGAACTATGGTGGGTCCATTGCTAGGGCAAAGCTAGGCCCATAAACTCTGTGTCAGTTTTCTCATCTATTTTTCAGTCATCAGTGCACCACACAAGTGATTCCGTTCCAAAATTAGTTTTTTTTTCATTCCAGACGTTCAGTTGCTATGACTGTAAAGCAATGAATTAGGTTGCGCTTGGGAATCATCCAGTCCCATAATTTAATTAATTCTTCCTCCATAATTTCACGGAGAATTTTCATGTGGCCAGTTAGATCACCAGATTTAAATGTTGTGTTTTTAACAGTTAAGAGCACTTTCCTCAGCAATATGTAGAAGTTGTGCTCTAACAAGCTGCAGTTTCAAGTTTCTATTGCTGTTTTAGGCCACCACACCACAGTAGCAGCACCTATATAACCAATAGGTCATATACCTATAGCTTGAGCCCCCAGAGACTCTTTCCTCGTAACTGAGGATTCCAAGCCATTTTCTTGTCAAGTAATACTTCACTTCTTCCTGCAGTTCAAGCATGATGGAGCTGTAAAGCAAAGCGTTTACTTTCTCGTGAGTGGCACAATGGCTTTTATTAGGGTTTATGGATATCCCTCTTGCTTACACCAATCATTAACAAGGTTGAGAGTACTGCACCAGTTCCAGAAGTATAGGCTCGTCTCTCTCTTATCAAGATGACAAGATCGGCTTCAAATGGTTAAAAGAACTATGAGGAACTAGTGAAAATGGAAAGGAATAGTGACGGGTAAAAGTAATAAACATCCCCATTGTACAGAATGCCCCAAAATTAGAGCGACAAACTTTGCGAGCTGATAGATAACATTATTTTAAACACTTTTTGTTAAGGAAAGTTTTTTGTTGCGGTGTTTCGTTTAAGCGCTAGACGAGTTAATGTCACAGATTACTGTCTCCCACCCAGTTTAAATATTTACGGCAAAATCAACAATGCAATGCATTTATCTTAGTAAGACACACAATCTTAAGTGAAGAAACAAAGAACACACAAACGTCTCATTGTTTACAGTTAATCACAGCTTTACTATTCAAAGTAAATGTTGGAACGCACGCCCATTGCCATTAACACAAATAGCGCATCGGTGTGCATTTCTCTGGTTTCAGAGTTTTTGGGACACCTGTATATACTACAAAATGTTAAATATAAGGAGAAGTTATAAATATAAGCTACTCCAAGAGGTAGAAATACATTAGATAAGGTGTAGTTGTTCATTTATTTTATTTTTTTATTATTATTATTATTTTTTTTTTTACTTGTTTCATTTTATTGTTTTTAGTGGGTTAAATTGTATTGTTTATGAACACAAATACATTATTCATAGCTTTTTACACGAATCATACTATACCAATGGAGCAGGTCTTTATGTCATTGTTTCTCAAAAAGACCAACAATGAAAACTGAAACAAATACGCAATTTAGCGGTAGAAATAGTGATTGACAATAACTATTAACTACATGACTTTAATTACAAAATTAAAAGGCAGAATTTGAACAATTATATAAGATGCGCATAAAGTACTTCCCTGCCCTCCCCTGCCCTCCATGGTAATGATAGGGTTAAGTTCTCCATCTTGCAAGTATGCGACACGAAGATTCTCAGAAAATCCCCTCACCCCAAACTACACTTTACACAGAAATGTTTATAACCATTTTGATTAAATTACCACCTTGTTTTAGATATTTTCCAGAGAAATTAAATGTGTATGTTGAAGTTTCTGGGAATAGCGTCTGAAATCCTCTTCATTCTGAATATCTTTTGCATAACTGGTAAACCGTAACTACATAAAAATGTATATCTCATTAAAGTGCACACTTTATGTGAATTATTTGCTTTTATGTCTGTTAACCACTTCCGCGATATTCTTTGTTATTTGTTTGGATTGTCCAACAAGTTACTCAAATGGGAAATTCTATTTTGTTTTTCTTTCTCCTGGACATGAAAATTAAAAGGAATTTCAAAGCCATCACATAGCGAGCAGGTCTTAAATATGTTTTCAGTTTTAAGCTTACTCTATACCCCTATTCCCATTCTGGTTACAAAAATGTGTAAGAAGAATATTTCTACAAATGTTTATTGTAATTAACGTGGAGTAAATGGAAGAATAAGGATTTTAAGAGTAGTTCGTACAAAAGTGAGTAGAGAAAGTTATGTGAGTACAACATACCTGATTTTTTCTTGTGATTCTCACAACTGTAAAATATTTGCTTATTTGTATCGCTAGACCAAACAAAGCTGCTATAGTTTTTGTTCTGCGTTTATTTGAATACTCGTATCTGATGACCAGACATATCAGGAGTAATGATCTCTGCGTAAACATAACTGAACTACGTCACAGGGTTGAAGATCGTATGCGAGGGTGTGCAGTCTCTTCCAATGACAAAGTGGAACTGTGGCGTGAAGTGTACGGTGCGTTATTGACAGTGACCCTCTTTTGTTTACATGCCAATCACAACATCCCCCGCAATCCACGGTCGATGTGTAGTCAATGTGACATTTTCTCCCATGTCTACTGATAACGTTTCTCAAAGTTTTAGATGGATTATACTGAATTAAGGCTTAGAAAAACCCAATTACATATTTTCATTATTATTACAAGGACAGCGAAATAAGATATATTCTGAATTTTTGAACTAAAACAAAGAACACTATATTTTCTCTATCATTTACCACCTACTATAGGTAGAAGAAAGTTTGTATTGCAGCCAAAAATTGAAATTCACGAAATATTGAGACCTACTTAATCCTCCGCGGCCCCTCCCCCCAAAAAAGTCCAAGCATGTACGTATTTGAACAACATAACTTGAGAAATATCGGTTTCATATTAACCTTAGCATTTAATTCAACTTTTTCCAAACATTACACAAACATTTTCGACATAATTACCACACCCAAAATAACTTTCAAATGGAAAGCTTATATTTTTTATTTTCTCTATTAGGTACTTACAGTAAGCAGAGGAAGTATTGTATTTCATCTAAAACTTCGACAACGAGATTTCACAAGAAACATATGTTTTGAGACTCCCTAAATAAAAAATCAAATTTCTATTTTCTCAAAAATAACTACTGTTTTCACTGTTTAGCTATGTTTAACACAATTTATTGACACATGAAATGTATATCTTGAGACTAGTGCAGTGTCAGGCATTAATATATGCAGATGACCTAGTGCCGATAGCTGACACCGAAAGAAAATTACAGCGAGCAATAGAAGACTGGAAGAGAAAGGAATGGAAATAAACATAGGTAAAAGCAAGGTGATGCAGGTGGCCAAGACAGAGGATAAGGTTGGACAGTTGGATGTATACTGGAAAGGAGCACAGATCGAACAGGTTGAACAATATTTCACCAATGTGGTAAAATACAACAAGAAGTGAGTAATAGTCACAAAAGGTAATAGACCATACTATCGAATTAGTCATAGCATATTGGGAAATAAAGAAATACACTCCCAAACAAAGCTCCAAATATACAGGACTGTACTGGAACACACCCTATTATATGGAAGCTAGAGGGAAAGATATAAGAAATGAAAAGCCTGCGACGTATAAGAGCTCTAATAAGAAATCAAGGAATTAGAAGGGATTTGCAACATCCTCAAGTGAGAAATGATTAGCACAAAGACAGTTAGGATGGTTCGGTCATGTATCACAAATGGATGAGGGATGGAAGCTAAAAGAGTTTCTGGAAGCAAGGCCAGAAGGAGGAACACAGAGAGGCCACCCCAGAGTTACATATGAGAATTGTATAGAGGAATTGCGCAAGAAAGTTAACAAAAATATGATGGAACTAAAGAGAATGGCAAAATATACGAAAACATAGAAGTCCTTCACCGAAGACTCTCTGACAATTTTAGAGTAGCCAGGGGAAGTTAAAGAAGAAGAAGAAGAAGAAGAAGAAGAAGAAGAAGAAGAAGAAGAAGAAGAAGAAGAAGAAGAAGAAGAAGAAGAAGAAGAAGAAGAAGAAGTGTATATCTTAAAGCTTTTGGGAATAGGCTCTGAAGCTGTCTTCTTTCTGAATAACTTTTGCCTAAGTGGTAAACTGTAAGGGAAATAAACAATGCAGATCTCGTTAAAACAGCCAGCTGAAGTAGGTATGTTAAATAAACTCTTTTGTGGAGTTAACCATGGCGAGATATTCCTTGTTGGCTAAATTTTCAAATCCTTTTTTCAAATAGGATATCGACAAGTAATGACTTAGAAATTCCGAAAAATAACCATTTCACATTTGAAACATAAATGCACCTAAGTATTGCAAGATTCAATCTAATAACAAGCACTATCCCGGAAACACTAACTCCACACAAAAATTTATTTGTCACAAATTGCGTGCCAAGATTTACACTTTTACTTTCTCTACTGGTAAGTAGAGGAAGTATTGTATTGCACCCAAAAATTCGATGTCGAGAATTCACCGGAAATATATGTTTTGAAACCCTCTGGATCCAAAAAAAAAAAAAAAAAAAAAAAAAAAAAGCATTTTTAGAAAAAGGTCCGTGTGCGCGTCTGTATGTCTGTGCACAGCATAACTCAAAAACTAAAAGTAGGTTAAAAACCAAAGTTGGTATTTAAATTTAATGTCTTTCAAGGATCCGACACGAAGATTTTGTAGAAAATAGCCCCGCGCTAAACTAACGTTTACATGGGAAATGTTTCGAAAAGTTTGATTTTCTTGAAAATGGCTCTTAACTCTTTTGATTAAAATGTCATATGTTTGAGATATTTTTATAGCAAATGAAATGCATATCTTGAATTTTCTTGCTATAGCCCCTGTACTCGTATTTACTCTGGACAACTTTTGCATAACTGGTAAACCGTTAGAGATAGACCAAACCATACTATACAAAAACGTAGATCTTGCTAAAATACACAATTTATGTCTCAATAAATTTTATTGCAGGGTGAAGCATTTCGGAGACATTCCTTGTTATTTTGTGAGTTTCGGAAAACTTCAAACATTCGTGCAATGGAACATCGTTGCTCATTTTTACTTTCTCTACTGGTAAGTAGGGGAAGTATTGTATTCCTCCCAAAAATTCGATGTCGAGATTTCACCGGAAATATATGTTTTGAGGCACCCTGAATCCCAAAAAAAGCATTTTTAGAAAAAGGTCCGTGTGTGTGTCTGTGTGTCAGTCAGTCTGTCAGTCTGTCAGTCTGTGGACAGCATAACTCAAAAACGAAAAGTCGGTTAAAAACCAAAATTGGTATTTAAGTTTAATGTATTTCAAGGATGTGACACGAAGATTTTGAAGATAATAGCCCCACCCTAAACTACCCTTTACATGGAAAAATTTTCGAAAATTTTGATTTTCTTGAAAATGGCTCTAACGATTTTGATTAAAATATCATATGTTTGAGATATTTTTATGACAAATGAAATTTATATCTTGAATTTTCTGGCTATACCCCCTGTAGTCGTATTTACTCTGGACGACTTTTGCATAACTGGTAAACCGTTACAGATACACCAAATCATACTATACAAAAATGTAGATCTTGCTAAAATACACAATTTATGTCTCAATAAATTTTCTTGTAGGGTGAACCATTTCGGAGATATTCCTTGTTATGTGTGTGAGTTTCGGAAAACTTAGAACTTTCGTGAAATGGGTCATCGTTGTTCATTTTTTTATATGTTAAGTGTGTAAAGACAACAGAATCTCAAAGCTTTAAAACATTTGACTATCGCACAAAGCCTACTGTATTCCCCTTGTACCTTCAAGGAAATTAGCAATTAGATAAGTTGTACAAATGTTTATCTGTATTAACATGAAGAAGATATAGTAATAAGAGTTTGGAAGAATGGTTAGTACAAGAGTAGAGAAAGTCATGTGAGTGTAACACATCAGATATCTGTATTAACATGAAGAAGATATAGGAATAAGAGTTTGGAAGAATGGTTAGTACAAGAGTAGAGAAACTCATGTGAGTGCAACACATCAGATTTTTGTTGGTAAAAATGCTTACTTTGTGTGGAATACAATACTTCCTCTACTTACCAGACGTGGTGCAGAAAATGTGTGGTAGCTATACTTTGTGAAATGCGTATAAAATAAATGTAAATGGGTAGAAAAAGTCACGTGAATTAATCCGATTTGTTTGACTGACAGTTCAAGCTATAAAGTTGTGTTTGTTAAGAATGCTGTACTAAACAGTGGAAGATAAATACGAAGCACTGAATAGACACAACTTGTAGAATATCTTCTTCTTCTTCTTCTTCTTCTTCTTCTTCTTCTTCTTCTTCTTCTTCTTCTTCTTCTTCTTCTTCTTCTTTCCCTTGTGCTTGTAAATACCAACGAGTGAGTATTAGCTTTTAAAATGTAGTGTAAACCAGCGGTATGTGCCATGAATATTCAACGAGGCCGCCTTACAATATAATGTAACATTATCAGCAATAGAATGTTAAATAATCACGTGACCTTGCACGGCACGCGAGATGTTTACTGTGTTATCCCATCACGCCTGTGTAATAAAGCTATTTATCAAGAACAGGTTCTGCAGGACACTTACGAAACCTTCACTTCACATTAATATACAGGTTGTTCCTCATGAGTCATGACTTTCTGCACTGCATTCTATTCTCAAGAAAACCTTATAACTGGGACCTGGATGTTTATGACGTCATAATTGTTCTTTGTGTTTTTTAATTTCTGTAGTGGTAAGTAGTGGAAGTATTCTATCCCACCCAAAAATTGGATGTCGAGATTTCCCCGGAAATATATGTTTTGTGGCCCCATGCATTTTTAGAAAAAAGACCCCCGCGCGCTAGTTTATAATTCTCTTAGTTATAACACACAGTGCACATGACGCATTTTCCAATGTTTTCTGAAAGACGTTTGTCACTGAGAATGTTCTTATGGATATTTCCTCGTCACATGAAGTAACTGGGGCAAATTTTGGCAAAGGAAATTTTCCTGGAGAAATGTCCTCGGGTGGATCAACATCATTTCGATGGTGGACGAAGCGGCGCTGGGACGGGTTTCCTCCAGGTTCTCCGGTTTCCCCCATCATCTCATTCCACCGGTGCTCCTTCTTCATTCCATGTATCATCAGTGTCACCGCCTGTGGTGCCATAGTAGTAAAAGTGGGCGTTAAACATTGCAGTCTGTGAGCCAAGAAGTTAAAATTGACATATTGGGATAAAACACTTTCAGAGCAGTTGCAACTTTAAGCATATGTGCTGCAGCATCTATCAAAATACCTTCTCACACCAGTTGGCCACACAAAGTTTCATCCGTCATTGACAAAACTCTTTACAGTAGTTCAAACATGATTTCGAGATGCTGTCAGGTTGCACCTTTCCCACCACAACGTACTCTCTTATGTTGTTCATTATCCCGTCATAGCAGACTTGAAGAGAATTCTTGTGCAGTGTTGATTGGTAATACATATACAGGATGCCCCAAAATTAGAGCGACAAACTTTGGGAGCTGATAGATAACATTATTTGTAACACTTTTTGTTAGGGAAAGTTTTTTACTGCGGTGCTTCGTTTAAGTGCTAGACGAGTTAATGTCACAGATTACTGTCTCACACCCAGTTTAAGTATTTACGGCAAAATCGACAATGCAATGCATTTATCTTATTGAGGCACACAATCTTAATCCAAGAAACAAACACAGAACACGCAAACATTTCATTGTTTACAGTTAATCACAGCTTTACTAATCGAAATTAGACCGACAAACTTTTACACCAGAGAAATAGATGGTGTGTTCGCGAGAGTACGGCAGAATAGAGCAAGTCAATGCACTGTTTGTGTTAATCGCAATGGGCGTGCGTTCCAACACTTTTTTGGAATAGTAAACCTATGATTAACTGTAACAAATGAGTGTTTCGTTTATGTGTTTTGTGTTTGTTTCTTGAATTAAGATTGTGTGTCTTAATAAGATAAATGCATTGCATTGTTGATTTTGCCGTAAATACTTAAACTGGGTGTGAGACAGTAATCTATGACATTAACTCGTCTAGGACTTAAACGAAGTACCTCTGCAAAGAATTTTCCTTAACAAGTGTTTAAAATAATGTTATCTATCAGCTCCCAAAGTTTGCCGCTCTAATTTTGGGACAGACTATATATACACGAAAAGGCAAACGCCAAAACATGTAATTTTATGTTATATCACTAAAAATATATAATATGCTCACTAATATGTGAAATTAACTTCAGTTATATTAACCCTAACATAGTGCTTTGTAAACATATCACTTTTTCTAGCATCTAAATAGCAAGGAAAAAATATGCAATTATGTAGAAATCCCTGCTCTACTAATAACATAGTGTTTTTTTTTTCTGAATTTCTTGGTTTTAGTAGTTTTGTTTCTGCTGTTTACTGAGAATAAACAAGGTTATTTCCACGTTACAAACTGTGCTTTTGCTGTTTACTGAGAATAAACAAGGTTATATCCACGTTACAAACGGTGTTTCTGCTGTTTGCTGAGAATAAACAAGGTTATATCCACGTTACAAACGGTGTTTCTGCTGTTTGCTGAGAATAAACAAGGTTATATCCACGTTACAAACTGTGTTTCTGCTGTTTACTGAGAATAAACAAGGTTATATCCACGTCTTGCAAGACAGTGTCCAGAGTCAGACGTCTGTCGGGGAACACAGGAACCTATGTACTAGACAGAGTGAACACCTGCAAGTGGGTGATCAGTATGAGAATGAGGACTTACAAGACAGTGTCTAGAGTCAGACGCCTGTCGGGGAACACAGGAACCTATGTACTAGACAGAGTGAACACCTGCAAGTGAGTGATCAGTATGAGAGTGAGGACTTACAAGACAGTGTCTAGAGTCAGACGCCTGTCGGGGAACACAGGAACCTATGTACTAGACAGAGTGAACACCTTCAAGTGTGTGGTCAGTATGAGAGAGCGGACTTACAAGCCTGTGTCTAGGGTCAGACGTCTGTCGGAGAGCACAGGAACCTATGTACCGGACAGAGTGAACACCTGCAAGTGAGTGCTCAGTATGAGAGTGAGGACTTACAAGACAGTGCCTAGGGTCAGACGCCTGTCGGGGAACACAGGAACCTATGTACCACACAGAGTGAACACTAAGAACTGGGTGGTCAGTATGAGAGTGAGGACTTACAAGTCAGTGTCTAGAGTCAGACGACTGTCGGGGAGCACAGGAACCTATGTACTAGACAGAGTGAACACCTGGAAGTGGGTGATCAGTATGAGAGTGAGGACTTACAAGACAGTGCCTAGAGTCAGACGACTGTCGGGGACCACAGGAATCTATGTACCAGACAGAGTGAACACCTGGAAGTAAGTGGTCAGTATGAGAGTGAGGACTTACAAGCCAGTGTCTAGAGTCAGACGTCTGTCGGGGGGTATAGGAACCTATGGACCGGTCAGAGTGAACACCTGGAAGTGGGTGATATGTATGAGAGTGAGGACTTACAAGCCAGTGTCTAGAGTCAGATGCCTGTCGGGGAGCACAGGAACCTATGGACTGGACAGAGTGAACACCTGGAAGTGGGTGATCAGTATGAGAGGGAGGACTTACAAGCCAGTGCCTAAGGTCAGACGCCTGTCTGGGAACACAGGAACTTATGTACAGGACAGAGTGAAAACCTGGAAGTGAGTGGTCAGTATGAGAGTGAGGACTTACAAGCCAGTGCCTAGAGTCAGACATCTGTCGGGGAACATAGGAACCTATGGACTGGACAAGGTGAACACCTGAAAGTGGTTGGTCAGTATGAGAGTGAAGACTTACAAGCCAGTACCTAGGGTCAGACGTTTGTCGGGGAGCAGAGGAACCTATGGACCGGACAGAGTGAAAACCAAGGAAGTGGTTGGTCAGTATGAGAGTGAGGGCTTACAAGCCAGTGCCTAGAGTCAGACGTCTTTTGGGGAGCACAGGAACCTATGTACTAGACAGATTGCACACCTGCTAGTGGGTGATCAGTATGAGAGTGAGGACTTACAAGCCAGTGTCTAGAGTCAGACGTCTGTCGGGGAACACAGGAACCTATGTACCGGACAGAGTTAAAACCTGGAACTGAGTGGTCAGTATGAGAGTGAGGACTTACAAGCCAGTGTCTAGAGTCAGACGTCTGTCGGGGAACACAGGAACCTATGTACCGGACAGAGTTAAAACCTGGAAGTGAGTGGTCAGTATGAGAGTGAGGACTTACAAGCCAGTGGCTAGAGTCAGACATCTGTCGGGGAACACAGGAACCTATGGACCGGACAGAGTTAAAACCTGGAAGTGAGTGGTCAGTATGAGAGTGAGGACTTACAAGCCAGTGCCTAGAGTCAGACGTCTGTCGGGGAACACAGGAACCTATGGACCGGACAGAGTTAAAACCTGGAAGTGAGTGGTCAGTATGAGAGTGAGGACTTACAAGCCAGTGCCTAGAGTCAGACATCTGTCTTGGAACATAGGAACCTATGTACCAGACAGAGTGAACACCTGGAAGTGAATGGTCAGTATGAGAGTGAGGACTTACAAGCCAGTGTCTAGAGTCAGACATCTGTCGGGGAGCACAGGAACCTATGTACCGGACAGACTGACCACCTGGAAGTGAGTGGTCAGTATGAGAGTGAGGACTTACAAGCCAGTGCCTAGAGTCAGACATCTGTCGGGGAGCACAGGAACCTATGTACCGGACAGAGTGAACACCTGGAAGTGAGTGTTCAGTATGAGAGTGAGAACCTACAAGCCAGTGCCTAGGGTCAGACGTCTGTCGGGGAGTACAGGAACCTATGTACCGGACAGAGTGAACACCTGGAAGTGAGTGGTCAGTATGAGAGTGAGGACTTACAAGCCAGCTCCTAGGGTCAGACGTCTGTCGGGGAGCACAGGAACCTTTGTACCGGACAGAGTGACCACCTGGAAGTGAGTGGTCAGTATGAGAGTGAGGACTTACAAGCCAGTGCCTAGAGTCAGACATCTGTCGGGGAGCACAGGAACCTATGTACCGGACAGAGTGAACACCTGGAAGTGAGTGTTCAGTATGAGAGTGAGAACCTACAAGCCAGTGCCTAGGGTCAGACGTCTGTCGGGGAGTAGAGGAACCTATGTACCGGACAGAGTGAACACCTGGAAGTGAGTGTTCAGTATGAGAGTGAGAACCTACAAGCCAGGGCCTAGGGTCAGACGTCTGTCGGGGAGTATAGGAACCTATGGACCGGACAGAGTGAAAACCTGGAAGTGAGTGGTCAGTATGAGAGTGAGGACTTACAAGCCAGTGCCTAGGGTCAGACGTCTGTCGGGAAGTATAGGAACCTATGGACCAGACAGAGTGAACACCTGGAAGTGTGTGGTCAGTATGAGAGTGAGGACTTACAAGTCAGTGCCTAGGGTCAGACGTCTGTCGGGGAGTATAGGAACCTATGGACCAGACAGAGTGAACACCTGGAAGTGTGTGGTCAGTATGAGAGTGAGGACTTACAAGCCAGTGCCTAGGGTCAGACGTCTGTCGGGGAGTATAGGAACCTATGGACCAGACAGAGTGAACACCTGGAAGTGTGTGGTCAGTATGAGAGTGAGGACTTACAAGTCAGTGCCTAGGGTCAGACGTCTGTCGGGAAGTATAGGAACCTATGGACCGGACAGAGTGAAAACCAAGGAAGTGGTTGGTCAATATGAGAGTGAGGGCTTACAAGCCAGTGCCTAGAGTCAGACGTCTTTCGGGGAGCACAGGAACCTATGTACTAGACAGATTGCACACCTGCTAGTGGGTGATCAGTATGAGAGTGAGACTTACAAGCCAGTGTCTAGAGTCAGACGTCTGTCGGGTAACACAGGAACCTATGGACCGGACAGAGTGAAAACCTGGAAGTGAGTGGTCAGTTTGAGAGTGAGGACTTACAAGCCAGTGCCTAGAGTCATACGTCTGCCGGGGAACATAGGAACCTATGTACCAGACAGAGTGAAAACCTGGAAGTGAGTAGTCAGTTTGAGAGTGAGGACTTACAAGCCAGTGCCTAGAGTCAGACGTCTGTCGGGGAACACAGGAACCTATGTACCGGACAGAGTGAAAACCTGGAAGTGAGTGGTCAGTATGAGAGTGAGGGCTTACAAGCCAGTGCCTAGAGTCAGACATCTGTCTTGGAACATAGGAACCTATGTACCGGACAGAGTGACCACCTGCAAGTGGGTGGTCAGTATGAGAGTGAGGGCTTACAAGCCAGTGCCTAGAGTCAGACGTCTTTTGGGGAGCACAGGAACCTATGTACTAGACAGATTGCACACCTGCTAGTGGGTGATCAGTATGAGAGTGAGGACTTACAAGCCAGTGTCTAGAGTCAGACGTCTGTCGGGGAACACAGGAACCTATGTACCGGACAGAGTGAAAACCTGGAAGTGAGTGGTCAGTTTGAGAGTGAGGACTTACAAGCCAGTGCCTAGAGTCAGACGTCTGCCGGGGAACATAGGAACCTATGTACCAGACAGAGTGAACACCTTGAAGTGAGTGGTCAGTATAAGAGTGAGGACTTACAAGCCAGTGCCTAGAGTCAGACATCTGTCGGGGAGCACAGGAACCTATGTACCGGACAGAGTGACCACCTGGAAGTGGGTGGTCAGTATGAGAGTGAGGACTTACAAGCCAGTGCCTAGAGTCAGACATCTGTCGGGGAGTATAGGAACCTATGTACCGGACAGAGTGACCACCTGGAAGTGGGTGGTCAGTATGAGAGTGAGGACTTACAAGCCAGTGCCTAGAGTCAGACATCTGTCTTGGAACATAGGAACCTATGTACCGGACAGAGTGACCACCTGGAAGTGAGTGGTCAGTATGAGAGTGAGGACTTACAAGCCAGTGTCTAGAGTCAGACGTCTGTCGGGGAACACAGGAACCTATGGACCGGACAGTGTTAAAACCTGGAAGTGAGTGGTCAGTATGAGAGTGAGGACTTACAAGCCAGTGCCTAGAGTCAGACATCTGTCTTGGAACATAGGAACCTATGTACCAGACAGAGTGAACACCTGGAAGTGAGTGGTCAGTATGAGAGTGAGGACTTACAAGCCAGTGCCTAGAGTCAGACATCTGTCGGGGAGCACAGGAACCTATGTACCGGACAGAGTGACCACCTGGAAGTGGGTGGTCAGTATGAGAGTGAGGACTTACAAGCCAGTGCCTAGAGTCAGACATCTGTCGGGGAGTATAGGAACCTATGTACCGGACAGAGTGACCACCTGGAAGTGGGTGGTCAGTATGAGAGTGAGGACTTACAAGCCAGTGCCTAGAGTCAGACATCTGTCGGGGAGCACAGGAACCTATGTACCGGACAGAGTGAACACCTGGAAGTGAGTGGTCAGTATGAGAGTGAGAACCTACAAGCCAGTGCCTAGGGTCAGACGTCTGTCGGGGAGTATAGGAACCTATGTACCGGACAGAGTGAAAACCTGGAAGTGAGTGGTCAGTATGAGAGTGAGAACCTACAAGCCAGTGCCTAGGGTCAGACGTCTGTCGGGGAGTACAGGAACCTATGTACCGGACAGAGTGAACACCTGGAAGTGAGTGTTCAGTATGAGAGTGAGAACCTACAAGCCAGTGCCTAGGGTCAGACGTCTGTCGGGGAGTATAGGAACCTATGGACCGGACAGAGTGAAAACCTGGAAGTGAGTGGTCAGTATGAGAGTGAGGACTTACAAGCCAGTGCCTAGGGTCAGACGTTTGTCGGGGAGCACAGGCACCTATGTACCGGACAGAGTGAACACCTGGATGTGGGTGGTCAGTATGAGAGTGAGGACTTACAAGACAATGTCTAGGGTCAGACGTCTGTCGGGGAGCACAGGCACCTATGTACCGGACAGAGTGAACACCTGGAAGTGGGTGGTCAGTATGAGAGTTAGAACCTACAAGCCAGTGCCTAGGGTCAGACGTCTGTCGGGGAGTATAGGAACCTATGTACCGGACAGAGTGAACACCTGGAAGTGTGTGGTCAGTATGAGAGTGAGGACTTACAAGTCAGTGCCTAGGTTCAGACGTCTGTCGGGGAGTATAGGAACCTATGGACCGGACAGAGTGAACACCTGCAAGTGAGTGTTCAGTATGAGAGTGAGGACTTACAAGCCAGTGCCTAGGGTCAGACGTTTGTCGGGGAGCACGGGCACCTATGTACCGGACAGAGTGAACACCGGAAGTGTGTGGTCAGTATGAGAGTGAGGACTTACAAGTCAGTGCCTAGGGTCAGACGTCTGTCGGGGAGTATAGGAACCTATGGACCGGACAGAGTGAACACCTGTAAGTGAGTGTTCAGTATGAGAGTTAGGACTTACAAGCCAGTGCCTAGGGTCAGACGTTTGTCGGGGAGCACAGGAACCTATGTACCAGACAGAGTGAACACCTGGAAGTGAGTGGTCAGCATGAGAGTGAGGAAGAGGATGATTTGAAATGTAGGCGAAATTGATGATTGGAAAAGTGACGATGGAGCAATTGGTGGAATGACTGGCGGGGGAAACTGGAAAACCCGGAGAAAACCCACCCTGACTCCGCTTCGGCCACCACGAATGCCATATGGTACCTGGGGTCGAACTCGGGCCGGTAAGTTGGTAGGCTAGCGGTTTAACCACTCAGCTAGGGCGCCGTCTCAAGTCTAGAGCATTGGATTAAACAAATAGATCACTTAAGTGTATTAAGAAGTGATTTTTAAAGATCTCACAAGGAAGTGTAAGTGTAAGGCTATTGGGTAAGTGCAATCTAAGTCTAAATGTTTTATAAAGCCACGGACAAGGCCGACTATTTCAGTTAGAACCGAATGAAATGTTCCACAAATGTTTATCTCGATTTACATCAAGTGGACAAAAGAATGCGTTTGTAAAAACACTTTGTAGAAGATTGAGTAGAGAGATTCATGTGTGTGCAGTCCGTTTTGTTTCAGAGTTGTATAAGTCATTAGGTGATGCATACGCCATCTTGGGAAGATATTTTGAAGCAAGGGGTGGCAGTCATGGGAACCCCCGCTGTCTACTTGTGGGCCCCAGGCAGCATGAGATTTACATAGCTGAGCCAGGGCATATGTTATGCAAACACGTTTGTTAGAGCTTCTGCAACGAGAACTGTTGATGGAAGGAACTAAACTAGTTACACTAATGCTCTGCTGCTGGTGTCCAAAGTAATAGCAGAGAATATTTGTGTGCTTGGGTAATCTCAAAAGCCACTCGCCCGAGTTTTATATTCCTTTCATCATTGGGAAGCAGTATTCTTCTCGACCGAAGTGTTTTCCTGACATTGTTTAGCGAAGTAGAAGGTGGAAGAGAAGCTAACACATTCCTTCTAATGTGTGCTTCACAGAAGCATTACAAACAAAAAAGTCTAATGGCATTTTGTTCTTTGATCAGCCGATTTCGAAAAAAATAAATGGTTTTTGATCCAACTTGGATGCGTAATTCCACAAGAATGTATGAAGATAACAGTTTGTTACTTGTAAGATGCGTAGAGTAACTTATTTCTGACATAGCTTCGGTAGTAATTATGTGACATCACACAGGGTTTCGGAATAATTAATCACTTAAGAGATGTGAAGGAATACTCCAAGCACCTTTTTAACATGTGAAGTAACTCGGCAACATTGCGTTGAGGTTGGTCAGGGAATTGAACGGTTTTCTTGATGTAAACAGGTCGGTCGCTTGCACGGTGGTGTAATGTTTTGGCAGATAACGATTCTGATTGGCCTACACTCGTACAGTAAACCTGGAAGGACTCGGCATGATGTTTGTTTAGCTACGTTCACGAGACAGCACGCTGTTGTGTTTATGTACTGACGTAGTGAAATTGACAAATTCTACAGTGTTGCCAGCTTGTTTTCGACAAAACTAAAATATCTCCGTAGGAAATGTTCAGATACAAGATGTGTTCCAAATATCGAAATCTACCACTGGTTTAAATTAATGTAATGACTTCTCTTCCAGCCTGTATGCGGACGAATGGAGGGGACCGCGCAACTAGGGTAGAGCACTGCACATTTGTGTTTCTACCGTGAGCCCTGGGAGGGAGGGAGGGAGGGATGAGGGGAGACACCCGAAAAATCCATGGATCATCGGGGATTGAAACCGAGACCTCCGGAACGCGAGTCGCATACGTCACCGCGGCACCACCGTGTTCCTGATCTTCAAATGGCAATCAAAACTCTCACTACAAACCGCGATAAGACTATTTGATGCAAAAATTG
Organism: Tenodera sinensis; assembly: GCA_030765045.1. Classification (NCBI taxonomy): domain Eukaryota; kingdom Metazoa; phylum Arthropoda; class Insecta; order Mantodea; family Mantidae; genus Tenodera; species Tenodera sinensis. Next base: position 316,478,161 of record CM060962.1, read on the forward strand.
CGCCCATTGCCACATGATGTTCCTGAGGACGCTAGAAGCATCAAGTCACACTTCCTGAAAGCTAGACTAGCGCATGAACCTGCAAAGGAGGACAGAGTGAACAAGAGGGAAGAGTTCTACTCATTGGAGGCCATGACACTTTGTCAACTCAATGGGTATCGTGACCCACACCAAACTTGTGAAAACCGGGCATCTTTGTACTCGACTTTGTTAACGTTATGCGATGTATCTTTATTAATTATGTTTCATAAAGAGTTTGTTATTAAACGGTAATCATGCTCTTGCTCATTTGCAGTTGATATACCTACAGGGTGAATCACCCCAAACTTTCAGAGTAAATACTGACACGCGCTATTCACAGAATTGAATGGTAATCAGGGGCTCGTATTTGTAGGCTAAGCATATATTTTGATGATACTTAGGTGTATTTTTTGAACAAACATACAGTTTCTACTTTCTCTACCTCGTATAGTAAGTAGAGGAATCCCTGTATTCCACCCAAAAATTCCAAGTAGAGATCTCACCGGAATTATATGTTTTGAAACCCCCTGAATCCAACAAAAGCATTTTTAAAAAAAGGTCCGGGTGTGTGTGTGTGTGCGCACATGCGTGTGTGGGTGCGTGTTTGTACATGTGTGTGTGCGTGCGTGTGTGTATGTACATGTGTGTGTGCGCGTGCGTGTGTGCGTGCGTGTTTGTACATGTGTGTGCGTGTGTGTATGTGTGGCGTGCGTGTGCGTGTGTGCGTGTGCGTGTGTGCGTACATGTGTGTATGTGTGTGCGTGTGCGTGCGTGTGTGTACATGTGTGTATGTGTATGTGTGTGCGTGCGTGTGCGTGTGCGTGTGTACGTGCGTGTGTGTGTGTGCGTGTGTATCTGTGTATGTGTTTGTGTGCGTGTGTGCGTGCGTGTGTGCGTGCGTGTGTGCGTGCGTGTGTGCGTGTGTGTATGTGTGTGCGTGCGTGCGCGTATGTGTATGTGTGTATGTGTGTACGTGCGTGTGCGTGTGTGTGCGTGCGTGTGTGTGCGTGCGTGTGCGTGTGTGCGTGCGTGTATGTGTGTATGTGTATGTGTGTGCGTGCGTGTGTGCGTCTGTGTACATGTGTGTATGTGTGTGCGTGCGTGTGTGTGCGCGTGTGTGCGTGTGTGTGCGTGCGTGTATGTGTGCTTGTGCGTGCGTGTGCGTGTGTGCGTGTGTGCGCGCGTGTGTGTGTGCGTGTGTGTGCGTGCGTGTATGTGTGCTTGTGCGTGCGTGTGCGTGTGTGCATGTGTGCGTGCGTGTGCGTGTGTGCGTGTGTGTGCGTGCGTGTATGTGTGCTTGTGCGTGCGTGTGCGTGTGTGCGTGTGTGTGCGCGTGTGTGTGTGTGGAGCGTTCTGCCTTTGTTACTTCAAGCAGTGGTATGTTAGGGACCCTACGACTAAATTTTTAGGTGAAAATGATATTTTAGGTTTTATACTTAGTAGGTATATCATATAGGTAAATATTCTATAGACACATATGAATCATCATGGCCAAATATTTTCACAAAAGCGGCATTTTTGAAAGGCCAGCGACATGTTTAAGTCACTCGTGCGCTTCATTTTAACCACACTGTGTAACGTAGGGGGACACCTCGACTCACTGCGACCCCACATGTAGATATCTATTGCGGCGAACTGAGACAGTGGAGCTAGCGAAACCCAGAGACGCACAGAAGTCCTTAACAGTTACAGATAGTGACACCCGGCGCAAAACCTGCTTCCTGTAGCCAGGGAGAGCAACAACTTCCAGATAGGTTTAGGGAAGTGGTTCCAGAGCGCAAGCAACTGTGCCATCTGTCCGTAAGCGCCAGGACTTACCTGAAAGATGACATGGAAGGGAAGTGAGACATGAAGGTAAAGGAATCCGTGGAGAAGAGATTAATGCACACCAACATTCGCATAAGTGACATGGGGAAACCACGGAAAAACCCATGTTAGGGTGTGCGGCCATGGGGATCGAACCCTCGACCTCCCGAATACGGGCAACAGACCTCACCGCTCAGTGCCACATTGGTGCCTTTTTGTTTTTCTTCTCTCTCAGTTTTGCATTTTGCATGAAATGTATTACTTACATTGGAGTCTTGCTCTGATTTGTATTTAAATTCCCACACATAATCTCAAACGTGTTATCTAAATATTGGCATATGCTTTTTTAAGTGGCTTACAAATATGACTTATGCTGAAAAGAAAAGGAACGTTAACACGCTAGCGTTAAAATGTATTTCTGTCCATCAACTCCAATCAAATACTTCAATTCATTTTCAGTTTACGTAAGTATCAGAACAGAGGAAGTTCTAGCAATATGGAACCACTGTTTATTTACGCCTTATTGCAGGTAGGTAATAGTGTTATCATTTTACTAATTATGTTTTTATTGAGTAAACTGAAGCTTTTTAGTAACTTCTTAAAAATGTTTTGAAGAAAACATTAGAATTTGTGATTAATTTTCAACAAAAAATGCCCAATTGTTTATTGTGGGTAATATGGAACAGGAAGGGGTATGAAATACTATTTATATTTTGCAACTAATATTTTTTTCAGGTACAAAATTTACATAAGAAGTTATTTGTTTATTTCTAAAACTTTAATCTCACATAGTAATGCACTGAATTGGATTACAATTGAGACAGCATTTGTTTATGCTTTCCCTATAGTGAACACTTTAAGTATGAACTTGACTTCAGTTTAATGTTGTTTGACTCTGTCTAGAATCATTCTTTTATCACCAGGAAGATTGTCAAGTAGTGATGATAATTGTTGTAAAGAGTATATTTTAATTGTATTTATGTAATTGAGGGTTATGTTATATATGTATTTGGTCAAAAATGTTAAAAGAGACAAACTGTAATGGCTCTCTTAGCGAGTTTGAGACTGTGATAATTCTTAAAATATGACGCATGGAATGACGTCACAAGAAAGTGCAACGTGGGCATGTTGAATTCTCCATTGGTCTGACGACTTCAGCGAATGTAGACGTGGAATTTATGATCTGCTATACTAAAAGGATTATTAAGTGTTTTAAATACTCCTGGACCAAGGTTTTATTGCTAAGAAGAAGTAATTCTTTTAGTGATACTTCGAAAAGTTAAACATATTATCTAAACTAAGATAATACTGTAGAAAGAGGCAAGAAAAGGAAGATTTTATTTTGCGTTAAAAAATAAATTTGCGTTAATCGTAAACAATGAAAAATTCCGCTTGTGTGTCCACATTAGGTAGTGGACCCAAACTTGCTCTGTTTTTATCTTGTGAAAATTCACCACGAGGGAGGGAAATGTCGTGATCGGAGGAAATGTGTTGCACAAAGAGCTTTTCTTTTTGTGGTTTTGTTTGATGCTCTAGATTTCTTTTGTTGTTTCGAGACATCGTGGATTTTTAGGTGTCGCGCTGTTTGTGATGCTCTTGTTTTTTTAAGTGGTTCTTGAAGTTGAGATTTGTATGGAGATCCGGTTATGACTGTGTCCCCGTGTGAGGTTCTGATCTTCACAGGAGAAGGTGAAATGTGGAGTGATAAGACTAGGGTTATCCAGACTTCCGGAAATTCCCGACATGCCCTTCACAGGAGAAGGTGAAATGTGGAGTGATAAGACTAGGGTTATCCAGACTTCCGGAAATTCCCGACATGCCCTTCACAGGAGAAGGTGAAATGTGGAGTGATAAGACTAGGGTTATCCAGACTTCCGGAAATTCCCGACATGCCCTTCATAGGAGAAGGTGAAATGTGGAGCGATAAGACTAGGGTTATCCAGACTTCCGGAAATTCCCGACATGCCCTTCACAGGAGAAGGTGAAATGTGGAGTGATAAGACTAGGGTTATCCAGACTTCCGGAAATTCCCGACATGCCCTTCACAGGAGAAGGTCAAATGTGGAGCGATAAGACTAGGGTTATCTAGACTTCCGGAAATTCCCGACATGCCCTTCACAGGAGAAGGTGAAATGTGGAGTGATAAGACTAGGGTTATCCAGACTTCCGGAAATTCCCGACATGCCCTTCACAGGAGAAGGTGAAATGTGGAGTGATAAGACTAGGGTTATCCAGACTTCCGGAAATTCCCGACATGCCCTTCACAGGAGAAGGTGAAATGTGGAGTGATAAGACTAGGGTTATCCAGACTTCCGGAAATTCCCGACATGCCCTTCACAGGAGAAGGTGAAATGTGGAGTGATAAGACTAGGGTTATCCAGACTTCCGGAAATTCCCGACATGCCCTTCACAGGAGAAGGTGAAATGTGGAGTGATAAGACTAGGGTTATCCAGACTTCCGGAAATTCCCGACATGCCCTTCATAGGAGAAGGTGAAATGTGGAGCGATAAGACTAGGGTTATCCAGACTTCCGGAAATTCCCGACATGCCCTTCACAGGAGAAGGTGAAATGTGGAGTGATAAGACTAGGGTTATCCAGACTTCCGGAAATTCCCGACATGCCCTTCACAGGAGAAGGTGAAATGTGGAGTGATAAGACTAGGGTTATCCAGACTTCCGGAAATTCCCGACATGCCCTTCACAGGAGAAGGTGAAATGTGGAGTGATAAGACTAGGGTTATCCAGACCTCCGGAAATTCCCGACATGCCCTTCACAGGAGAAGGTGAAATGTGGAGTGATAAGACTAGGGTTATCCAGACTTCCGGAAATTCCCGACATGCCCTTCATAGGAGAAGGTGAAATGTGGAGCGATAAGACTAGGGTTATCCAGACTTCCGGAAATTCCCGACATGCCCTTCACAGGAGAAGGTGAAATGTGGAGTGATAAGACTAGGGTTATCCAGACTTCCGGAAATTCCCGACATGCCCTTCACAGGAGAAGGTCAAATGTGGAGCGATAAGACTAGGGTTATCTAGACTTCCGGAAATTCCCGACATGCCCTTCACAGGAGAAGGTGAAATGTGGAGTGATAAGACTAGGGTTATCCAGACTTCCGGAAATTCCCGACATGCCCTTCACAGGAGAAGGTGAAATGTGGAGTGATAAGACTAGGGTTATCCAGACTTCCGGAAATTCCCGACATGCCCTTCACAGGAGAAGGTGAAATGTGGAGCGATAAGACTAGGGTTATCCAGACTTCCGGAAATTCCCGACATGCCCTTCACAGGAGAAGGTGAAATGTGGAGTGATAAGACTAGGGCTATCCAGACTTCCGGAAATTCCCGACATGCCCTTCACAGGAGAAGGTGAAATGTGGAGGGCTATCCAGACTTCCGGAAATTCCCGACATGCCCTTCACAGGAGAAGGTCAAATGTGGAGTGATAAGACTAGGGCTATCCAGACTTCCGGAAATTCCCGACATGCCCTTCACAGGAGAAGGTGAAATGTGGAGTGATAAGACTAGGGTTGTCCAGACTTCCGGAAATTCCCGACATGCCCTTCACAGGAGAAGGTGAAATGTGGAGTGATAAGACTAGGGCTATCCAGCCTTCCGGAAATTCCCGACATGCCCTTCACAGGAGAAGGTGAAATGTGGAGTGATAAGACTAGGGCTATCCAGACTTCCGGAAATTCCTGACATGCCCTTCACAGGAGAAGGTGAAATGTGGAGTGATAAGACTAGGGTTGTCCAGACTTCCGGAAATTCCTGACATGCCCTTCACAGGAGAAGGTGAAATGTGGAGTGATAAGACTAGGGTTATCCAGACTTCCGGAAATTCCCGACATGCCCTTCACAGGAGAAGGTGAAATGTGGAGTGATAAGACTAGGGCTATCCAGACTTCCGGAAATTCCTGACATGCCCTTCACAGGAGAAGGTGAAATGTGGAGTGATAAGACTAGGGCTATCCAGACTTCCGGAAATTCCTGACATGCCCTTCACAGGAGAAGGTGAAATGTGGAGTGATAAGACTAGGGCTATCCAGACTTCCGGAAATTCCCGACATGCCCTTCACAGGAGAAGGTCAAATGTGGAGTGATAAGACTAGGGCTGTCCAGACTTCCGGAAATTCCTGACATGCCCTTCACAGGAGAAGGTGAAATGTGGAGTGATAAGACTAGGGCTATCCAGACTTCCGGAGATTCCCGACATGCCCTTCACAGGAGAAGGTGAAATGTGGAGTGATAAGACTAGGGTTATCCAGACTTCCGGAAATTCCCGACATGCCCTTCACAGGAGAAGGTGAAATGTGGAGTGATAAGACTAGGGCTATCCAGACTTCCGGAAATTCCTGACATGCCCTTCACAGGAGAAGGTGAAATGTGGAGTGATAAGACTAGGGTTATCCAGACTTCCGGAAATTCCCGACATGCCCTTCACAGGAGAAGGTGAAATGTGGAGTGATAAGACTAGGGCTATCCAGACTTCCGGAAATTCCTGACATGCCCTTCACAGGAGAAGGTGAAATGTGGAGTGATAAGACTAGGGCTATCCAGACTTCCGGGAATTCCCGACATGCCCTTCACAGCAGAAGGTGAAATGTGGAGTGATAAGACTAGGGCTATCCAGACTTCCGGAAATTCCCGAAATGTCCTTCATTTTAACCATTTGCCCGGCATCTGAGGGAATTTTTGGAAAGTCTGTAATGTCCTACATTTTCAGAAACAAGCAGTGTTCGTTAGAAAATGAACTGGTAACTACGAAAATAGAAATGAATAATTGGTTATTAGCCACAACTATGGCAACATTGCTACAGTCAAAGAGTATACTCGTGTATAGTAACATTGAACGAGAGATTGGCAACACAGCATTTGCACTCCGAGAGAAAAGGTTGGTATTCTGTGGAGGCAAAGCAACACAATGCTAATGTTGAAAGAGTATTTTCACTAATAAGAACACAGTGGACAGATGAAAGAAACAGATTATCTATTGATTCAGTTACAAGTATTGTTTTAGTAAAGTACAAATTTAGAAAGTTCAGTTGTGAGGAATTTCTTGATTATATTTCAAACAAGCTAGAAGATGTTTTGTACAAGATTACTTCTTCAGAGAAGTATAACTGACTGTTCATGATCACATTTAACTCTGTGTGTTTCAGGAGTTTAACAAAATATAAGTGTATATGCCTAAGGGTATAAGTAAATAACGTTTAAATTATAAATTTACATTATATTTGCATTGACCGACAATGTCCTGCATTTTGTCCTACATGTTTTACCATTGTGTCCTATATTTTCCTAAAATAATCCGGTAACCTTAGATAAACCCAAGTAGGGCGTTTTTGATGAACGAAAAACTGGATCCCCGTTGTTCAGTGGCTGAACCAGGACACACAACTTGTGGCTCCTGTAATTCATTTGCTGAATTAGCACCTGTAGTTTCTGGGTCATCTTGTAAATATCTGCCTCCATTGCCATCCATATGCGCAGCAGCAAAGAAATGTGCTTCCGAAAAGATCCTCAAATTAGGAGGGTACACGGTTCTCCCTCCTTTTGGAACTTTGAGCTGTGCTCTTCTATAAGGCTCAACAACAATCATGCGACTTTGTTCACTATAATAACACTTCAAAGGTCCCATGAATATTTTATCGAGGGCCTGTAGTTTGTTTGTACTGTGGGGCGGCAAACTTCTCCGTGGCCATGTTGACGACGTCGATGTTTCTCTTATGGTTACAGTGAGCATCCAGCAGCAATATAATGGGAGATTCTTTAGTCGGTTTGACATTTCTTGAATATGTGTGTCCAGATGAACGACAAATGCACACCCTGGTGGCTGCCGGCATCTGGTCCACATCCCACAGTTTTCTTTTCTTCTCTCCAAACACTGTAACGTTTCTTTGGCATTTCTGCACAAAGCATGTAAATATACTATAAAAAATTCTAAAGTTATAAATTCTATTCACCGGGAAAATTGGTTTATTATGGAATACTTGATATAAATAGACGGCAATATGAGATACCAGTATTCCACATTAACCGCCACGCCATATTCGAACAATATTTACATTCTCTACTGGTAAGTAGAGGAATTATTGTATTGCACCCAAAAATTCGATGTCGAGACTTCATCGGAAATATATGTTTTGAGATCCCCTGAATACAAAAACAAGCATTTTTAGAAAAAGGTCCGCCTGTATGAGTGTGTCAGTCTGTGGACAGCATAACACAAAAACGAAAAGTAGGTTAAAAACTAAAGTTAGCATTTAAGTTTAGTGTCTTTCAAGGATGCAACATGAAGATTTTGAACAAAATAGCCTCACCCTAAACTACCCTCTACGTGGAAAATTTTGATTTTCTTGAAAATGTGTATAACGATTTTGATTAAAGCGTATATTTGAAATATTTTTATGCCAAATGAAATGTATATCTTGAATTTTCTGGCTAGTCATATGAGTATAACACATGAGAGTACCCGTGATAGATGCTGACAAAATTATAAGTACACATTACACTAATAGTAGTTGATGGCTCCTGTGTCTCTTTGAGCCCTAATCAAAGCAAGACAACTCTACCTTAACGATCCTTTTTCTTCTTTTTCACTTTCGACAGATCACGTGGAAATTAACCTCTATATCACTTTAATAGCAGATTAACGAAGCGTAACCTGTTATTACAGTGATTAAGTACTGGCCATGTGGATGACCAACTCGACCACATCAAGGGTCATATCTCATGTCGTTTGTTTTCATAAGTCGCCAAATTAATCTGCCAAGTTTCAGCTGTCCTGTAACAAGCACACGGCTCAACATTGTAAGGAGAACATTATTAAATTGCCGTAAATGTATTTAAAAAATCTGATGTCTTGTACACACATGACTTTCTCTACTCTTGTACTAACCATTCATACAAAATCTTATTAATATATCTTCTTCATGTTAATACAGATATCTGATGTGTTGCACTCACATGACTTTCTCTACCCTTGTACTAACCATTCTTACAAACTCTTATTACTATATCTTCTTCATCTTAATACAGATATCTGATGTGCTGCACTCACGTAACTTTCTCTACCCTTGTACTAACCATTCTTACAAACTCTTATTACTATATCTTCTTCATGTTAATACAGATATCTGATGTGTTGCACTCACATGACTTTCTCTACTCTTGTACTAACCATTCTTACAAACTCTTATTACTATATCTTCTTCATGTTAATACAGATATCTGATGTGTTGCACTCACATGACTTTCTCTACTCTTGTACTAACCATTCTTACAAACTCTTATTACTATATCTTCTTCATGTTTATACAGATATCTGATGTGTTGCACTCACATGACTTTCTCTACTCTTGTACTAACCATTCTTACAAACTCTTATTACTATATCTTCTTCATGTTAATACAGATATGTGATGTGTTACACTCACATGACTTTCTCTACTCTTGTACTAACCATTCTTACAAACTCTTATTACTATATCTTCTTCATGTTTATACAGATATCTGATGTGTTACACTCACATGACTTTCTCTACTCTTGTACTAACCATTCTTACAAACTCTTATTACTATATCTTCTTCATGTTAATACAGATATCTGATGTGTTGCACTCACATGACTCTCTCTACTCTTGTACTAACCATTCTTACAAACCCTTATTACTATATCTTCTTCATGTTAATACAGATATCTGATGTGTTACACTCACATGACTTTCTCTACTCTTGTACTAACCATTCTTACAAACTCTTATTACTATTCTTCATGTTAATACAGATATCTGGTGTGTTACACTCACATGACTTTCTCTACTCTTGTACTAACCATTCTTACAAACTCTTATTACTATATCTTCTTCATGTTAATACAGATATGTGATGTGTTACACTCACATGACTTTCTCTACTCTTGTACTAACCATTCTTACAAACTCTTATTACTATATCTTCTTCATGTTTATACAGATATCTGATGTGTTACACTCACATGACTTTCTCTACTCTTGTACTAACCATTCTTACAAACTCTTATTACTATATCTTCTTCATGTTAATACAGATATCTGATGTGTTGCACTCACATGACTCTCTCTACTCTTGTACTAACCATTCTTACAAACTCTTATTACTATATCTTCTTCATGTTAATACAGATATCTGATGTGTTACACTCACATGACTTTCTCTACTCTTGTACTAACCATTCTTACAAACTCTTATTACTATTCTTCATGTTAATACAGATATCTGGTGTGTTACACTCACATGACTTTCTCTACTCTTGTACTAACCATTCTTACAAACTCTTATTACTATATCTTCTTCATGTTAATACAGATATCTGGTGTGTTACACTCACATGACTTTCTCTACTCTTGTACTAACCATTCTTACAAACTCTTATTCCTATATCTTCTTTCTTGTTAGCTGAGTTAAACATTTGTATAAATTATCTTATTGCTTATTTCCTTGTTGGTGAAAGGGGAATATGGGAATATAGTAGGCTTTGAGCGATAGTCAAATATTTTAAAGCTTTCAGATTACGTTCTCTTTGCACACTTAACATATAACAAATGAATAACGATGTTACATTTTGGAAAAGTTGGTTTTCCAAAAGTGACACAAATAACAAGGAGTATCTCCGAAATGGTTCACTCTACAAAAAAATTATTCGGACATAAAGTGTACGTTTTAGCAAGATCTACATTTTTGTAGCGTAATATTGTGTCTATCTCTTACGGTTTACCAGTTATGCAAGGGTCATCCAGATTAAACAGTAATACATAGGCTACAGCCAGAAAATTCAAAATATACATTTCATTCGTCATAAAAATATCTCAAACGTACAGCATTTTAATCAAAATTCTTAGAGCCATTTCCAAGAAAGTCAAAATTGTCGAATCATTTTCCATGTAAAGGGTAGTTTAAAGTGGAACAATTTTTTTTTCAAAACCTTCGTGTCGAATCCTTGAAAGACGTTAAACTTGCATAACAACTTTGGTTTTTAACTGTCTTTTCGTTTTTTAATTATGCTGTTCAGAGGCACACACACGCACACAGACATTTCTCTAAAATGCTTTTCTTTCAATTCAGGGGGCCTCAAAACACACATTTCCCGTGAAATCTCGACATCGAAATTTTGGATGGAGTATAATACTTTGCTCAAACAAACTGCCAAGAACTGCCACTTGACGAAAATCTCACACGGACACACCTTTCCCTAAAATGGAACTTTTTCCTGATTATTCAGGGAGTCCCAAAACGTGTGTTTGCAGAGAAATTTCGTACCAAATTCTTGGGTGGAATGCATTATCTACTTTGTACGTGGTGGAGAAAGTAATTAACACAACAATTTTTTTTATTTCTTTCCATTTTACCTTAGATTGTGTTTGGGGTAATATCATTAACGGGGAAAGTTAAGAAGAGCTTAGGTAATGGCCTTCCTGGAATATCTGAAGATGAAATATAGCAGCGTGATCATTATCTCTACAAACCCTGCGGTATAACGAACACATGGAGCTAACGCAACCACCAAGTAACACAATAACATGCCATTCTCACTTTTATTATTTATGTAACAAATTTACCCAATGAATTTGTGTAGGCCGTTCATTATTTTCGATTAGACAATAAATACTATGTGAAAGCACGGAGCATAATATTACTGTAACATGTAGCATTGACAAGAACAAAGATTGCATT